>PVKP010038617.1:0-20771 GCA_004027715.1 Plecturocebus donacophilus
ACAGTTATAATTACAATGATTAATTGTACATAATTAATCAAAAAGGATGAATATTATATATTTTTATTACTAAACATAAAAATTAGGTTTTCTGGAAACGCATCTCTTAATGAGAAAGATGGGACTTTTTTCAAGTAGTTCATGTATCAACAAATGAATACTTGTTGCTGGAATCACAGCATCAGGGCTATTTCCTCTTTTCTTTTTTCTTCCTTTTTGGAAACAGAAGCATGAAGAAATCTTGCTAATAGAAATAGTTGGGAACAAAAGAAGTTTTGTGATAGCTTCACCACTCTACAAACACTCTTCAAAGTTATAGATGAAAATTCATATACTGATCTCATAAAACATTTTTTTAAAATTACCTGTCAGCTAACAACTCAGGTCTTCCTTCAATTTCCTAAATGCTGAGAACAGTTAAGACTCCCTGACTTTAAAAAGGATCTGTTCCTCAGTCATCAAATCAAAGTTACTTTCTCAACAGTGACCTCAACATAGCAGAATTTCTATTTCATTGGCACCCCAGATTTTTTTCCATTTTGGAGAAAAAGAAAACACACCATGGTGGCCAGTGAAAAGTCTTCTTTTCTTTTGTAAAGGAGGAGAATAGAGACTTTGCTAGGGCAGATCCGTTTCAGCAGACTCAGATGGAGGTTGAGAATTCCCTTAAAACTATCTATACTCAAGTATCAGTGGGAAAACCTTTTTTTATTATTATACTTTTTAATAGATAGAGACACAGTTTTGCCATGTTGGCCAGGCTGATCTTGAACTCCTGGGCTCAAGGGACGTGCCCGCCTCTGCCTCCCAAAGTGCTGGGATTACAGACATGAGCCATCATGCCCATCCAGCTGAAGACAGCTCTATTGAAGAGGCAGTGTTACAACTCCATGACTGCTCCAGTAGAGCAGGGCTACGTCTAGGCAGAGAGTAGCAGAAAACCTTTGCGTATCGCCCAGGTCCACATGTATCTTGGTTGGAAGAGCACTGCAATAAAAGTAGACATCTGTAAAGGAAAATCATGTACATATACATTTTGTATTCTTGCATTACCTGCATTGCTCCTTTTGAAAGCAAGTTCTGTCCTGACGGATCCCAGTGACTTAGGGAATAACTGATTGCTCCATGTGTGGGGGTTTATTTCCTTTCCACGGGCTATCAAGGACACGTTCTTGGGATTCACACCTGAGAAGAACAAAGCAGCCACTTCGAAGGTCAGAGTGGATCATAAGCTTGAAGGAAACATATGTAATACATTCAAAGACTAGAAATACCTTAGGAGAACGGAAATAAATTTAGGTGAAAACGTAGCAGATACTTGCTTTCTGATGAACACTAACATGATCCCAAGCCCTTGGCACAGCCACCTGGAATGCTGACAGTACTTTATAAGCAGAAGATGTTTTCTGTACTGTAATAACATTGATGTTCTTGCTAAATGCCTTGTAAAAATTGAGATGGCACAAACATTTTTCTTCAACAACATGACTTTTTTTTTTTTTTTTGAGACAGGGTCTCTGTCTCTCTGTCGTTAGGCTTGAGTGCAATGGTGTGATCTCAGCTCACTGCAGCCTCCACCTCCTGGGTGGAGCCTCCTGAGTAGCTGGGATTACAGGTGCCCACCACCATGCCTGGCTAATTTTTGTATTTTTAATAGAGAGGGGATTTCACCATGTTGGCCAGGCTGGTCTCAAACTCCTGGCCTCAAGTGAGCCATTTGCCTCTGCCTCCCAAAGTGCTGAGATTACAGGCATGAGCCACCACACCCGACCCAACATGATATTTTCATGTCACTTGTTTTGAGCATATACTCTTGGCCTAACCCTTGGTGTAGCCGGGAAAACAGACATGTGACTAAGAACTCAGGAAAGCCTCTGATGTTCAGAGGTATGAAGCTCTGTCTGTAATGCTTATTTGTATGTGAGATACAGTAACATGCAGTTTATTCCCTGTACACCAGAAAGAAGGCATTGGAAATGTACTTGGAAAAGGGACAGTTTAAATTATGATGTTTGGAGATCTGTGAAATGTCCATTCAGCCTTGGGCTGTGGTACTGGTGGTCAAAGGAAGTTGTTTCAACCTATTCTTAGGAGACTTGAAAACTTCTTGAGTTTGTTTTCTTTTCACTGATAATGAAATTAGAGTGAACTTGCACTCATTCATGGAGAGTTTTCTTTATCTAGTGTAGAAATAATCACTGAGGACTCCATTGATTTAGGAAGTTAGAACTGTCTTCAGGCAGTTGAGCTTTTTACTTTTCACAAGCTGAATTCCTTAGAAAGATTTCATATTTGCTGGGCGCGGTGGCTCACGCCTGTAATCCCAGCACTTTGGGAGGCTGAGGTGGGCAGATCACGAGGTCAAGAGATAGAGACCATCCTGGCCAACATGGTGAAACCCCGTCTCTACTAAAAATACAAAAATCAGCTGGGCATGGTGGCGTGCACCTGTAGCCCCAGCTACTCGGGAGGCTGAGGCAGGAGAACCACTTAAACCTGGGAGGCAGAGGTTGCAGTGAGCCGAGAAGGCACCACTGTACTCCAGCCTGGGTGTCAGAGTAAGACTCTGTCTCAAAAAAAAAAAAAAAAAAATTAGCCAGGCTGGTGGCAGGCGCCTGTAATCCCAGCTACTCAGGAGGCAGAGGCATGGTATTCTTATGCCTGGGAGGTGGAGGTTGCAGTGAGCCAAGTTGCGCCAGTGCACTCCAGCTTGGGCGACAGCGAGACTCTGTCTGGAAAAAGAAAGTGCTATGGAGTGAGCTGCTCTTCTGGCCAGCAGTGGTGGGTGGCATCAATTCATGCTCAGAGTCCTGGCTCTAGAAGCAGAGAGTGAGAACAGAGGGTACCACTGAGAGGTCATTAGCATTTCCACTGCATACTCTATTTGCAACTACCTTGTGTTAATTAAAGTACCTAAGGCTTACAGAGTGAGCTGATAGATGGTACAGTCCCACTGTAAATTGCAGAAAACAGAATCTCAAAGTCTTGCTTCAAGTACACAGCCAGTCAGTAGCAGGTTAATAACTATGATTCTTACGTCTCTTTCCTTGAAGGCCAGTGTCACAGATCTGCCAATCCTTGTAGTATAATGTCATGCTGCCCTGCAGTTATATGGTACATTTCTAGAGCTCCTGTAATCCTAAAGGTTGATGCTTTATAAGACCTTTTATACTTGGTTTGAGAGTAAAGAGAGGGCCCCCAAAGATACTGGTTTTTTTGGTGGTGGTTTTGTTTTTTGAGATGGAGTCTCGCTCTGTCGCCCAGGCTGGAGTGCAGGAGTGAAATCTTGGCTCACTGCAACCTCTGCCTCCTGGGTTCAAGCGATTCTCCTGCCTGAGACTCCCAAGTATCTGGGACCACAGGCGCGTGCCACCACATCCACCTAATTTTTGTATTTTTAATAAAGACGGGGTTTCATCATCTTGGCCAGTTTGGTCTCAAACTCTTAACCTCAGGTGATCCACCCGCCTTGGCCTGCCAAAGTGCTGGGATTACAGGCGTGAACCACCGTGCCTGGCCCAGATATTATTATTTTTCATTCCTGAAGATACTCAATTACCAAAATAACTTGGATCATAAATAAATGTCAAGGATTGCTTCTTTTATTTTTATTTTTTGAGACAGAGTTTTGCTTGTTGTCCAGGTTGGAGTGCAAAGGCACGATCTCGGCTCAGTGTAACCTCTGCCTTCTGGGTTCAAGTGATTCTCCTGCCTCAGCCTCCCAAGTAGGTGGGATTACAGGTGTTTGCCACTACACCCAGCTAATTTTTTGTATTTTTAGTAGAGAAGGTGTTTCACCTGTTGGCCAGGCTGGTCTCAAACTCCTGACCTCAGGTGATCCACCAGCCTTGGCCTCCCAAAGTGCTGAGATTACAGGCATGAACCACTGCTCCCAGCCGAAGATTGCTTCTTTTTCAGGTTTCTATCCTCTGCATAGCTGCAGTTCACAATAGGTGCTCAATAAATGTTCGTTCAAGTGACTGAACTGAGCCCAATTCTAGTTTTAAATTTCATCCAGCTCTAGAGGGATCCTCTTGAAAACAATAAAGCCAATAGGTGACAGTAAGGCTCAAGTTTACATTCCAAACAGTTGTTTGTAATTGAGTCTAAATTTGTAATTTTTTTTTTTTTTTTGAGATAGAGTCTCACTCTGTCATCCAGGTGGCACAATCTCGGCTCACTGCAACCTCTGCCTCCCAAGTTCAAGCAACTCTCCCTCCCTCAGCCTCCCAAGTAGCTGGGATTACAGGCACCTGCCACCATGCCCAGCTAAGTTTTATATTTTTAGTAGAGATGACATTTCACTATGTTGGCCAGGCTGGTCTTGAACTCCTGACCTCAGGTGATCTAGCCACCTCAGCCTCCCAAAGTGCTGGGATTACATGCATGAGCCACCGCGCCCGGCCCTTAGTGATTAGACTTTTTACTTCACTGCTGCCCTTTCTTCAGAGATTCTAAGACATTTTAACCTGACCTATCTATATTCCAGTTAGCAATAAATGTTTTCTTTGCTCTACTTACCTGGAAGATATCTTGATTGTTTCAAGTAGTACTGTTTAGAGGCTGAAGCAGCTGACAATTTGGAATCAGACTTGAGGGAAGTAGCAGCAGGTAAGCTCTTGTTTTCCCCTAGTGAGTGGTTGGAGCCCGAGGGTGCTGGCTCTGGAAGCCTTGAAAGCCAATGAAAGGTAGCATTACAGCGCGAACAATGAGAAGTTCTCTCCAACCCTCTCTGCACAGCTCTCTACGCCAGTCAACCTGACCTCACATAAATGGTTTCCATCGGAGTCTTTTGGCTAACTGACAACTTCCTCTCCACCCCCATAGATATTAGATCGTGCACAGAATCATTTCTGATACCAGATAATATGTGACAGGAAGCTTTATAACTGAGCAGCAATTTACTTGTATGTAATATGTTTCTATCTGTCCTGCAGCTGCTGCAGCTGGATTCATAATGTGGAAAGTTGGCATGCTGAGAGGGAAATAATAGACACCTTCAACTGTTGACTAAAATAATTTCAATCAATGAGGTTGTTTGGAGCCTAAAATAAACTGGTTTGGATGGCCTAAAAAAACTGAAGTGGGAAAAGAAGTGCTTGAAAAGCTCCCATATAGGCTGGGCACAGAAGCTCACGCCTGTAATCCCAGCACTTTGACAGGCCAAGGTGGGTGGATCACGAGATCAGGAGTTTGAGATCAGTTTGACCAACATGGTGAAACCCCGTCTACTGAAAATACAAAAATTGACCAGGCATGGTGGCCCATGCCTGTAGTCCCAGATACTTGGGAGGCTGGAGCAGGAGAATCGCTAGAACCCAGGAGGCAGAGGTTGCCGTGAGCTAAGATCACGCCACTATACTCCAGCATGGGTGACAGACCAAAAGTCTGTCTCAAAAAAAAAAAAAAAAAAAAGGAATAGAAAAGCTCCCATATAAGATTTCTGATTACCCTAGTGTCAGGTACAGAAAATAGGTATTTGTGGAGATATGCCTGTGTCTCAGTTGGCAGAACAGACTTATGCAGTGGCTAAGCACCAAGCTAGCTGTTGGATGGTGTCAGTACCAAGACTGACTGCCCCTCAGTCCCCGCCTCCCACAGTCCTGTTTCTGTGTTGGAACTGAGGACTTTCTGCTTCAAGGCTTAGTTCTGTCTCATTCCTGAGGCCTTTTTGACCAGGCAGCAGTGTGTGTGGCAGCCATTGCTACCAGAAGGGGAGGCTGGAACTTGTTTTGCTGCCTGTCTGGGTGTGCCACAATGAGCCCTCCATGACTGACCTCCCCACCACCCTCTGACTGGGCTCCTTCCTTGCTGGGGCCTGAATATACTGCCCAACTTCCGTCGCTTGGAGGCATTCATGGTTTCCACCCAGAAATTTGTGCTACCATACCCTACTCACCAAGTCGATCCCCTTCGAAACGGACACTCCCTTGGGTGGCCCTTCGAACTGCTGGCCACCTGTTTGGGGGCAGTTCCAGGCACAGGTACATCTGCTTCAGGAATTGTCCCACCATTTCTGGCATCTTTCCCTTCCCGAGCCCACTGCTGTTATATTACTCACTGAAATTCTACCCATTCTCGCCAGGCGCGTGGCTCACGCCCGTAATCCCAGCACTTTGGGACGCTAAGGAGGGCAGATCACCTGAGGTTGGGAGTTCAAGACCAGCCTGACCAACATGGAGAAACCCTGTCTCCACTGAAAATACAAAATTGGCTGGGTGTGGCGGTGCACGCCTGTAATCCCAGCTACTTGGGAGGCTGAGGATGGAGAATTGCTTGAACCCAGGAGGCGGAGGTTGTGGTGAGCCGAGACTATGCCATTGTACTCCAGCCTGGGCAACAAGAGTGAAACTCCATCTCCAAAAAAAAAAGAAAAGAAAAGAAAGAAATTCTACCCATTTTCAAAACTGCTCACTCTAAAAAGACTTTTCTCTCCTCATCAGAGGGATCTCTGCCCAGAGACAAAAAACCCAGAGCTTCTTGCAGCTCCGTCACCGGTGGCACTAAATACACACACATGTCATGTGGTATAGTCCTCTGGAGGTCTTATTCTGTTGCTATATATTTGATGAGTTGAGGAGAGGCTTAATACCAACTAGGTATTTAGTAAACACCTACTGAATATAAATACAAGTGTAAATGTAAGTATAAATATCTTGCTTTTGTTCACTTGTAAGAAGACAACCAGGCACGGTGGCTCATGCCTGTAATTCCAGCAAGATTCCAAGTTTCCAGAAGCCCTCACCAGAGGCAGATGCTGGCACTAGGCTTACTGTACAGCCTGCAGAACCATGCACCAACACATTCTTTACAGCAATGCAAAAACGAACTGACATGCTCTCTCTACACACACACACACACACACACACACACACACACACACGCACACACCACTCATCTGTTAATACTGAGAATTGTTACCGTGAGAATTCTTTACAGCAATGCAAAAATGAACTGACATACTCTCCACACACACACACACATACACACACACACACAGACACACACACTCATCTGTTAATACTGAGAATTGTTACCATGAGAAGATTCTTACCTTTTCAGAGGTATACGGAAAGATTTGTGTTTTGTGGAAGAAACCAGTATTAAGCAAACTTTTTTCTTTTTTTTTTTTTTAAGATGGAGTCTCACTCTGTTGCCCAGGCTGGAGTGCAGTGGTGCAATCTCAGCTCAATGCAACAACCACCTCCAAGGTTCAAGCACTTCTCAGAGCTCAGCGTCCCGAGTAGCTAGGATTATAGGCATACATCACCATGCCTAGCTAATTGTATTTTTAGTAGAGACGGGGTTTTGCCATGTTGGCCAGGCTCGTTTCGAACTCCTGGCTTCCAGTGATCCACTCGCCTCAACCTCCCAAAGTGCTGGGAATACAGGCCTGAGCTACTGTACCTGGCCTATTAAGCAAACTTTTTTTCTTTTAAGGCCCACGTGCATTTATATTTAATGAGTAAAATAAAGTCAACGCATGGCAAAAACATTTTTCTGAGGAATCTGAAATCTTACCGAAATGGAGAATCTTTCTTCCTTTTTTCTTTAAAAACACTCATGCTTGGCTTCTTGGAATGGGAGGCTCTGAAATCATAGTCCTCCAACTCTTCCCAGCTGTCTCCAGATTTGAAGATAGTCTGGCCCCAACGCCTCCTACCACTTTTATGATTCAGTGTGCCATTTGGCTTCTGTGGTGGAAAATTCGTTGTCGTAGTCTTTAATCATGTACTGAATGCCTTTCACGCACAAGCTACTCTATAGGACACTAAGAGTTCCCATTCTCAAGGAGCATTCCATACACTTAAGGGCATACTGCATATACACATTTACAAGCATGAAAAAAATTGGGTAGTATATGCCAAAAATATGATAGGTGCTCAGAGGAGAGGTCTCTGTGAACTGGGTTGGCGGGAGACTTGAATATTTAGGGTCTGGGTTAACTCTTTAATGACACGAAGGATCTGGAAACCTGAGACTTGGCTATGTCTCTTTGGACAAGTGACTTAACTTCTCAAAGCCTTAGTGTCCTTTTTAAGTGGGGACAGCCTCAATGAGAAGGACACTAAGGGTGGCATGTGCCAGCATCTTTTACTCTTCCCTCTGCTAGAATGCAGGCACAACACCCAAAGGAACACCAGTCATCCTGTGGGCAAAGGCATGAAAGCCACCTGCTCAGGGTGGGGGAGCAGGAAGCCAGCAGCAGCCTGCCTCCTCTGCAAGCTGCATGAGCTCCAGCTGCCCACCGCCCGATTTCTCATTATGTGAGAAAAACAAACCCTATTGTTTAAGCCACAGTGGTCGAGTTTTTGCTGTAAGTCCCTGAATGTAATCTTAATGAACACAGAGGGACATATGAGTCTGTCACTGAATGGAGGCATCATTAACAGAAATAAGGAACAGGAAAGAGGTCTTGGCTTGGGGCACACAATGAATTTTTTTTTTTTTTTTTGAGGTGGAATTTTGCTCGTTTCCCAGGATGGAGGGCAATGGTGCGATCTCAGCTCATCGCAACCTCAGCCTCCTGGGTTCAAGTGATTCTCCTGCCTCAGCCTCTCTAGTAGCTGGGATTACAGGCATGCATCACCATGCCTGGCTAATTTAGTATGTTTTGTAGAGGAGGGGTTTCTCCCTGTTAGTCAGGCTGGTCTCGAACTCCCAACCTCAGGTGATCCACCTGCCTTTGCCCTCCAGGTGCTGGGATTATAGGCGTGAGCCACGGCACCTGGCCTGAATTGGTTTTATACAAATTTACAGAGAGTGGTTTAGGGGCATATAAAAAGAAAAATCCAAAAGGCAACTCAAAACTAGGGAATAGAGCATGGAAAGTTTTCAGAAAACAGCTATGTTGGGTGCAGGGAGATGCTGAATGGTCATGCTGTTGCTTGAAGCTGATAGTGTCACAGTGAGTGATGGATGATAATAAAAAGCAGTATTTGCCAGTTTCTACACTATTATTTTCTCTGCCAGGCAGAACAATCTCCAGAATCAAGAGAATAAAAAAATGTTAAGCTCCAGATAAGTAGGGTTAATAAAAGGTTACCCTTAGCTGAGTCTGAGTCTGCCTTCTGTTGAACTGTATTTTAGGGTACTGAGGCTGAACACTGCTGAGCAATGTCAGTGATATCTAAGAACCTTGTGTGTCTGAGAAGAGTGGAAAGGGGCAAATATAATAATTTTAATAAAGTAGATTTATTTTGGCAAATTCCATATCAGTACATTTAGTAGAGGATGAGGGCAAAGATTCTAAAATCAGTTATTAAAGGGGATGTTTGTGGGCACTAAGGGAAAACAGTGATAGCTCACATAGACCACACTTTTTCATAAAAGGCAAACAATGAGTTCGTTCGACATAGTGTATGTGGACTTCAGCCGAGTGGGTGAAAGCAGCAAAGGGGGATCAGCATATAGCTGAAGAACTTGACCAAGAGTACTGACGAATGGATCAATGTCAATCTAGAGGAAGGTTCTATGCCCTGCCCAAGATCTCACGGTCATTCTATACATAATGAAGATTCAGGAGCAAAACAGACAACTAAACAAATCCATAGCTGGCAACAAGCTGGGCAGAATGGGTAGACTGAGAAGAAAAAATAAAGATTCAAAAATAATTAGAAATTGGAGATGTAAAAGATCTTGCAACTTTTTGAATCCTAGAGATGAAATATACAAGTTAGAGGTACAGACTACGTGATTTAGAAGCACTTATGAAAAAATGGGTATACTTAGAAATTTTAGTTGACACAATACTTAATCCCAGCTCTGAAACTTACCTATATAAAGATATGTGGGGGAGTGTCGGGGGGTTGGGGGGCGGCTAGGTTATTCTCTTTAACTTGAGAATGCACAAAGGGTGCCTAGCATATGCATGGCACTTAGTAGCTACTCAATAAATATTAACTTCCTTTCCTTCCCTCACAGTATGAGTCAGCATTTGAAGTACCTTCCAAGGGGCTGGGGGGGAGGACTGTAATCGTTGGTGGCACGAGTGCGCATATTGTTTGGAATGTTAGAGGTGACTGATTAGTCCTGCTCTATACTCCCTGCTTGCTGTATGCCTCCAGCTCCGGCAGCCTCATTCTAAGTAGGAAGGGGGATGAAAGGGGACTTAAAGGCACATTTGTAATAGGAATTGAGAGTTATCAGTCATTGATGAAGGGTGTTATATGCAGAGCCCTTGAGGGAATTGGAGATGTTTCTCTAGAGAAAAAGGCAGATAATATAACAGCTATTTTCAAATATGTAAAAGGCGGCCTTTCTAGAAAAGTGATTAGCTTTCACTAAAAGCAAGAAAACCAGATTTTGCCCAGTGTAAGGAAGAACTTTCTAATACTCAGAACTGTTCCAAAGATAAAAGTGGTCTCCCCAGGACCCCATAGGTGGTTTACAAGACTTGTGGGCAATGACTCATTCCTTCATTCACTGAACAAACATTTACTGAGAATCTCCCATGTAGCAGGCCCTGGTCAGGGTTCTGAGGCTGTACTGATGAACAAAAGACAAACATTCCTGACTTCACTGAGCTTTCGTTCCACAGGAAGAGACAAATAAACAATAAACATAAGAAGTAAGTAATAACACCACGTGAGAATGTGATTGGTGCTATTGGGGGAGGAGGAGACCTTGCTTATACTAGGTTGGTGGGACAGGTGAGGACTTGATAAGGAAATAGACATAGTGCTGTATAAGACAGATTTCTGTCCTAAAATGCCATAATTTGAACACAATTGGGAGTGTATACCCCAAGGGGACAGCTAAAGTACTACAGCAACTGATGAGCTCCCAGAGCTCAGAAGACAGAAGAAGTTGTTTAGTACCTGACACTTTTTTTTTTTTTTTAAGACGGGGTTTCACCATGTTGGTCAGGCTGGTCTTGAACTCCCCACCTAGGTGATCCGCCCACCTTGGCCTCCAAAGTGCTTGGATTACAGGCGTGAGCCACCACGCCCGGCCAGTACCTGACACTAAAAACCCATTCTAACCGGGCACGGTGGCTCATGCCTGTCATCCCAGCACACTGGGAGGCTGAGGTGGGCAGATCACCTGGAGTCAGGAGTTCAAGACCGGCCTGACCAACATGGTGAAACACTGTCTCTACTAAAAATACAAAATTAGCCAGGCGTGGTGGTGTATGCCTGCAATCCCAGCTACTTGGGAGACTGAGGCAGGAGAATCGCTGGAACCCAGGAGGCGGAGGTTACGAGCTGAAATCACGCCATTGTACTCCAGCCTGGGCAACAATAGTAAAACTCCACCTCGAAAAATAATAAAAATTAAAAATAAAAACCCATTCTTTCCATGTTCTTTAGCATTTAAGAACACCATAAAATGAGAGTACTGTTAAAATTTCTTAAGATTTAGGAACAGTACTCTGGAGTACCTGATTCTTTTAAATTCTTTGAATTTTTCTGCATTGAAAGAACTTTAGGCTGGGCTTGGTGGCTCATACCTGTAATCCCAGCACTTTACGAGGCCAAGATGGGTGAATCACCTGAGGTCAGGAGTTCAAGACCAGCCTGGCCAACATGGTCTCAACTAAAAATACAAAATTAGCCGGGTGTGGTGGCGGGCGCCTGTAATCCCAGCTACTCAGGAGGCTGAGGCAAGAGAATCGCTTGCACCCAGGAGGTGGAGGTTGCAGTGAGCCGAGATTGCACCACTGTACTCCAGCCTGGGCAAATAGAATGAAACTCCGTCTCAAAGAAAAAATAAAAAGGCCAGGCAAGGTGGCTCACACCTATAATCCCAGCACTTTGGGAGGCTGACACAGGTGGAACATTTGCGGTCAAAAATTCAAGACCAGCCTGGGCAACATGGTGAAACCCTGTCTCTACTAAAAATACAAAAATTAGCTGGGCGTGGTAGGCAGACTCTTGTCTGTAATCCCAGCCACCTGGGAGGCTGACGTAGAAGAATCGCTTGAACCTAGAAGGTGGAAGTTGCAATGAGCTGAGGTCCTGCCATCGCATTCCAGCCTAGGCAACAAGAGTGAAACTCCAGCTCAAAAAAAAATAAAAAAGACTGAAGACTGTAGCATGTAAACTTGGTTACTTTCATTCTGAGTTTTTCTTTTTATAAACCATATTGGAATTTTAAGTGATCTCATGTCAAGCTCCAACCAGAGGACTCAGGGTCTTTAACAAAGAATAATTGTTTATATCTTCTCCAACATGATTAGAAATGCCTCGAAACAAAATCTTAATTGCAGTAGTCACACAATTCCATTTCAAGCGTCATGACTGTCTACTCACAGTTGGCATGTTTTTGATGATGCTTGGGAATAGTGTTTGCGGCGGTTTCTGCTGATTCTGTTGCTTTGGAGGTTGCTGGATGCTCGGGTTCTGTGGCGGCTGAATGGGCTGCAGTGGCTGCTGGCTAGTTTTTGGCTGGGGTTGTCCAACAGTCTGATCAATTACATCTGGTAGAGGCTTGGGCTCTACTTCAACTAAAGGTGGCTTTGATTCTAATGGTTGCAGCTGCTTATTTAAAGACTGTTTTGATTCCAGATGATTTGAGGAAGGGCCTAATACCTGACCAACTTGAAAATATGGGTGTTTCAATGCCTATAAAAACATAAAATAACAACAAATGGAAAATGGTTCCACCTAAACATATTGCACATAAACTAGATCGGCCCTTTGTGAGGGCCACAGGAGCTATCATTAGCCCACAGGCGCTTCCAAGATTTAGAAAGTACCTGTTGTTCCCTATACAGTACCCCTTTTAAAACGTAACCAGAAAAAAATGATTTGAGAAATAAATTACATTAAAAAATAAAAAGTGGCTCATGCCTGTAATGCTAGTACTTTAGGAGGACGAAGCAGGCGGTACACTTGCGGTCAGGAGTTCAAGACCAGCCTGGCCAACATGGTAAAATCCCATCTCTACCAAACATACAAAAATTAGCCAGGCATGTTGGTGGGTGCTGTAACCCCAGTTACACAAGAGGCTGAGGCATGAGAATCACTTGAACCCGGGAGGGGAGGTCGTAGTGAGCCAAGATTGTGCCGCTGCACTCCAGCCTGGACAACGGAGTGAGACTCCATCTCAAAAAGAAGAAAAAAAGTACAAGTAGGAAAAATGGAAAGCTCACTTGTTATTATAACAGCTAAGCAAAACAACTGTTCTATTTATTTAAAGTTTTTTAATGAAAATTAAATCTAACTTAGAGGCATTGGCTAAATTAATGTGATTACTTCAAGCTAAAATACTACATACCAATAATGGTTTAGAGTACATTCGAAGACATTAAGAAGTGGATTAAGAAAGAAAATCTTCCATAGAGATCATTTAAAATGATTAACCAGAGCTGTAAATAAAATTCAAGATTACTCTCAGCCTGAGTACAACAATATACCTATCAGCAATAAAAAAATTCGGAAGCGGGGACAACAAACACATACTGTTGAAATTAATCAATATACCAGCAAAGATAAGACATTTACAGGAAGAAAATATAAAAACACTACGAAAAATGATCACTATGAGTTTTACCTACATCAGTCATCCGATTGTTTGCATGGGAGAAAGGGACCCCCGGCATGTGGGTGGCACCATCTAGAGTAGTGCTTCCCAACTGAGGGCAAGTTTGCCCCTTGGGAGACATCTGGCAATGTCTGGAGTCATTTCTTATTATAATGACAGAGGTTGGGGGGCACTACTGGTGTCTAGTGTCTAGAGGGCTAGGGATGTTGCTAAATATCCTATGATGCACAGAATAGCACCCCAACAGCAAAGAGTTATCTGGTTCAAAATGTCAATAAGGCTAAAACTGAAAAAATATTCTAGAGAAATGTCTAAAGCTTGTGTAGCTCAGCCACAGAAAAATTCCCTTATCGGTGTCAAACACCTGGGCAAAGTAGCTGTTCTTTTCTTTGGTTGGGGGTGGGCTCCTTAAGATGGTCAAGCTCTGTTCCCCTGTACCTCCTGCCTTTAGCCACTCCTCGCATAGCTGGGAACACAGCCCTGACCAACAGTTAACTCCTTCTCCCACGTGTAAGAGTTTTTTGAGGAACAGAAGGCAGCTTGGTACTTTAGAGGGTCTTCGTATTCTGCAGTGTAACCAACCTCTCTCCCTAATTAGATCTTTCGCTTTCATTAAAAAGTGGGGCTGTAAAACAGTGCACAAGAAAGAGCTGGTTAAGGTTTAGTTGCCTTCTCATTGGAATACAACAAATATACATAATTTGAATACTTCAATGCCTAGCACACTGAAGGTACTCAAATTCTGAATTAAGTCACATTAATTAATTAGTATGTCAATATTCCTAAATTAATGATACATATTTTGGAGATGGAAACTTTAAGGATGTGTTTTGTAATTTCTAGGCTTTATTTATAACAACTCTTCCTTTTTTTTTTGAAACGGAGTCTCGCTCTGTCCCCCAGGCTGGAGTGCAGTGGCGTGAACTTGGCTCACTGTACCCTCCGCCTCCCAGGTTCAAGTGATTCTCTTGCCTCAGCCTCCTAGGTAGCTGGGATTACAAGTATGCACCACCATGCCCAGCTAATTTTTATATTTTTAGTAGAGATAGGGTTTCACCATATTGGCCAGGATGGTCTCAATCTTCTAACCTCATGATCCACACACCCTGGCCTCCTAAAGTGCTGGGATTACAGGCATGAGCCACCGCGCCCGGCTGTTTGTAAATTCTATGCCAGTACTTCCACTGTTACCATCATCACTTTAATATCTGATGGGGCAAGATGTCCACCTCATCACTGCTCTCTAATTACTTATTCTTGTTTTAACATGTCTTCACTATCTTTTCCCATTTCTTCTTCCAGATGACATTTAGAAAACATTTTCTCAAGATTTTTTAAAAAGGCAAAATAAATTTTTGTAATTTTCACAGGGAATTTATATTTAAATGATGAGAATACAATAAAGCGTATTACTGCCTTTTTATTGAAGTCTTGCAGACAAAAGCACTGAGTTTTAAAGGCCCGGAGACTTGGAATACAGCTGTAGATGTCAGGTGTGGTCACAAAAACCAAGTCTGGGTGCCACAATGCTGCCCTCTTGTGGCAGTCAGAGGCTGCACACTCCAGTCACAGCAAGTGATGACAAAGTGAACCAGAATCCCATCCCTAAACCATAAAGATAGCATAGAAAAGTCTACTACCGGCCGGGTACGGTGGCTCACACCTGTAAACACTTTGGGAGGCCAAAGCAGGGGATCATGAGGTCAAGAGATCGAGACCATCTTGGCCAACATGGTGAAACCCCATCTCTACTGAAAATACAAATATTAGCTGGGCATGGTGGCGTGTACCTATAGTTCCAGTTACTTGGGAGGCTGAGGCAGGAGAATCGCTTGAGCCCAGAGGCAGAGGTTGTGGTGAGCTGATATCGAGCGCCACTGTACTCCAGCTTGGTGACAGAGCAAGACTCCATCTCAAAAAAAAAAAAAAAAAAAAGAAAAGAAAAAGGATCTACTATGAGATGCCTTTTCGCTACCCATGACAGATTCCTTCATAACTAGTCTGTCGCGTCTGAATTTTTATCATTGCAAACTGACTCCTTGTTGCAACCTCAGGGTTCCTCTTTGAACCACAAAACACAGAAAATCATTGGTGTAGCTATTTTTGCATTTCTCCCAAGGATCTTCTATGCCTATAATTTATGACATACACTGTATGCCAAGAGCTTTGTGTTTAATTCTCTTAGTAAAATCCTGGTTGAGAATAGACCTGCCTTTGTAAATTAAAACATCCCTGATATTAGAAAACCTGAAAATTTTAAAAGGTCTAACAGGAAGACTCATCTTACCTTGCTTGCTGTTGGTCGTTTCTTTGGATCCCAATTCAACATTTCAGTCATGAGCTGAATAGCTTCATTACTGGCATTGGGAATCAGAGTTTTTAAGTTTATAGGTACACACTGAGGAAAGCGGAAGTTCATAGAAGATGCCAGCTGGTATCCTTCTGGCCAGTCGCTCTGTTTCAGGAATATATAAGTGTGGGTGGGGAGAGCAAAACAAATTGTTTTTAGTGATCCATTTAAAAACATAGCAGTAATATAAATATCATTTATGTTTGAACATTTTCATGTTGATCCATATAAATAAACATGGAGAATAAAATACCAGTCCAGGTCTAGAACTCACTGCTATGACAGTATAGAAAGAACACTAAGCTGAGAGTTGGGAAACAATGTGAAAAGCACTTTTATAACCTTTTTTTTTTTTTTTTTTGACAGACTCTTGCTCCCTTGCCAGGCACAGGCTGGAGTGCAGTGGTGCAATCTCGGCTCACTGCAACATCTGCTTCCTGGGTTCAAGCAATTCTCCTGCCTCAGACTCCCTAGTAGCTGGGATTACAGGCGCGCGCCACCACACTCAGCTAAGTTTTTATTTTTTAGTAGAGACGGGGTTTCACCATGTTGGCCAGGATGGTCTAGATCTCTTGACCTCGTGATCCGCCTGCCTTGGCCTCCCAGAGTGCTGGGATTACAGGCGTGAGCTACCGTGCCCGGCCCTTTTTTTATTTTTGAGACAGGAGCTAGCTCTGTTGTCCAGGCTGGAGTGCAGTGGTGCAATCAGGGCTCCCTACAGCCTCACCCTCCCTCTAGGGCTCAAGAGATCCACCCACCTCAGCCTCCTGAACAGCTGGGACTACAGGTGCACACCATCACACTGGCTAATTTTTTTTTTTTTTTTTTTTTTGTATTTTTTGTGGAGACAGTGTTTCACTATGTTGCCCAAGCTGGTCTTGAACTCCTGGGCTCAAGTGATCCTTCTGCTTGGGCTTCCCAAAGTGCTGGGATTACAGGCATGAGCCACCGTGCCCACTCTTTATAAATTTTACAATATTAAACTCTTGTCTGGCTTTTGATCCCGATCGTGATGTTGCTGTGATGATATCTGGGTTAACTCTGAACAAATAAGGAAAAGTGCTTTACAAAGAGGCTGACTGCTAACAAAGATCTCTGTATATACTATGTATTACAGCCAATGTTAAAAATGCACCTATCTGGGAAATGACAATTACATTAAAGCTTTAATACCTACATTACTTGTGTAATGTTAACTACAAGGCATGTACTAATTTAATTAGGATGTCATTATATAAACACTTATAAAGCACATCTCAGAAAGTAAGGTGTAGATAAAATATAACTAATTATAGTTAATTGAAAAGTACTCAGTTCAATAAGTCAAATGTCCATAGGAGAGATATAGAAAAGGAAACAAGAAAGGGTTAAGAAAAAATAAGGTTCAATACACCAGGGGTTAACAGTTGATGTCAATGGCCAGCCACAGAGTGAGGAGGAAAGAGGCCAAGCAAGGCTGTCTGTACAGTGTCAGCTGGACATCACCCCCAAGTTACACTCTAACCACATAGAATTTTTCCCTAAGTTCTTAAGAAAAGGCAAGCACCTGTTTTTCTTTTTTTTTCTTGAGACAGAGTTTCACTCTTGTTGCCCAGGCTGGAGTGCAATGGTGCAATCTTGGCTCACTGCAACCTCTGTCTCTGGGGTCCAAGGGAGTCTCCTGCCTCGGCCTCCCAATTAGCTGGGATTACTGGCACCCACCGCCATGCTCAGCTAATTTTTGTATTTTCAGTAGAGACAGGGTTTCCTCATATTGGTCAGGCTGGTCTCGAACTCCTGACCTCAGGTGATCCGCTCACCTTGGCCATCGAAAGTGCTGGGATAACAGGTGTGAGCCACCGCACCCGGCCTAAGCACCTGTTTTTCTTCAGCTGGTGGGATCCCAGCTTCTTGCAATCCTTAACCCACTCTGATTTTAAAAAAAAGGATTATGGCCAGGCGCAGTAGCTCACACCAAGTAATCCCAGCACTTTGGGAGGCCGGGGTGGGCAGATCATGTATCGCTTGAGCTCAGGAGTTCAAGGCCAGCCTGACCAACATGGTGAAACCCTGTCTCTACTAAAAATAGAAAAATCGACCAGGTGTGGTGGCCACACGCCTATAATCCCAGCTACTCAGAGGCTAAGGCAGGAGAATCGCTTGAACCTGGCAGGTGGAGGTTGCAGTAAGCTGAAATTGTGCCACTGCACTTTAGCTTGGGAGACTGAGTGAGACTCCATCTTAAAAAAAAAGGATTATAAGAAAATTAATCATTAAAGTATGAGCCTATTTCAAAATGAAAATACCAGATATCTAGGCAAAAGTTATAAATGAAAAATTATAAAGTTAAAAGCAAAGCAGCAAGTTAGAAATAACCAAAAGTTATAGCAACTTAGGGAGAAGAGTACTTACCTTTTTGGGAGTCCCTAAAACTTGGCAAATTTTAAAGATTTCATCAACCTCACTCGTCCCTGGGAAAAGTGGTCTTAACATATAGAGTTCAGCCATGATACTTCCAACAGCCCACACATCAATGGGAGAGCTATACACAGAAGACCTCAGCAAAACTTCAGGGGCACGATACCTAAGAAAACAGAAAACAAAACAAAGGAAGTTATTTTGATTGCAGTTTCAAAGGTGGATGGGCAGTAGCAGTCTACTCTGTTCGGTGAAGCATTTCCACCAAAGAGTAGATATTCAGACCCTGTTCCTTCTGTGTGTCAGTCATTTGTACAATGTTCTAGGGGCAACATGACATAACACATGTTCCCTGACCACAGACAATGAATGGGGCTGGCGACAAATGTAATGTCCATGAAGCCCAAGACAGGAACTCAAATGAATAGATATGGAAATAAGTGGAAATAAGTGCTGTCTGTTATATTAAGAAAAAAAATAGGCCAGATGCGGTGGCTCACGCCTGCAATCCCAGCACTTTGGGAGGCTGAGGTGGGTGGATCATGAGGTCAAGAGATCAAGACCATCCTGGCCAACATAGTAAAACCACATCTCTACTAAAAATACAAAAATTAGCCAGGCGTGGTGGTGTGCACCTATAGTCCCAGCTACTCAGGAGGCTGAGGCAGGAGAATTGCTTGAATCCGGGAGGCGGAGGTTGCAGTGAGCCAAGATCTTGCCTCTGCACTGCAGCCTGGTGACAGAGTGAGACTGGTTTCAAAAAAGAAAGAAAGAAAGAAAGAAACAGAAAAGAAGTAGAAAAACCATGTTACAAAGCATTATATTCAGCATGTATTCACCATGAAGCACAGAAAACAAAAGAAGAAGGATTAGCCCTGAGTAGCGGAGTTTTCTCTTCTTTTTACCAGTTTGAAGGTGCGGATATCCTCAACGGACTCCTCTTCTGTGGTCAACAGTATTTTTCATTGCGAAAAATACTCAATTTACAAGAGCAAAGTGAGCTGGGGAGTCCAACACAGAGTCTGCGAAATGGAAGATACTCTCAATTTCTCAATTTTAACTCTTTTTTTCTAACCAAAATGTATAGATATTTCAGTCCAAATGCTTGGCAGTGCTGACTAGTTTTGTTCAATGTCATTTCATTGTAACGTTGATGAGAGAAAGAGAGAAAGTAAGAGAAGGGAAGGAGAAAGGGAAGAGAGGAAGGAAGGAAGAAAAAAAAGAAAAGAAAGAAAAGGAAAGAAAGAAAAGAAAAGAAGAAAGAACGGATTCCTGACTGGGCCACTGTGTGGGGTCTGCATCTTCTCTCCAAGTCTACGTGGGTTTTCTCCAGGGCTCCAGCTTCTTCCCATATCCCAGAGATGTGCACGTCAGGTGAACTGGGGTGTCCGTGTGGTCCCAGGATGAGTAAGTGTACACGTGTGTGTGTGTGTGTGTGTGTGTGTGTGTGTGTGTGTGTGTGTCTGTGGGGGGCTGCTGCCATGGGAGGCTGTCCCATTCACAGTCGGTGCTCACCTTGTACCCCCAGCTGCCAGGACACGCTGTAGCCACCTGTGACCCTAAACTGGAATAACTGGGCAAATAATTATTTTCCTTGTTTTTATTAATCTTTCTTTTTCTTTTTTTTTTTTGAGACAGAGTCTCGCTCTGTCACCCAGGCTGGAGTGCAGTGGTGCAATCTCGGCTCACTGCAACCTCCACCTCCTGGGTTCAAGCGATTCTCCTGCCTCAGCCTCCCGAGTAGCTGGAACTACAGGCACACCATGCCTGGCTAATTTTTTGTATTTTTAGTAGAGACAGGATTTCATGGTCATCATGTTGGTCATCATGGTCTCGATCTCTTGACCTCATGATCCTCCTGCCTCAACCTCCCAAAGTGCTGGGATTACAGGCATGAGCCACGATGCCTGGCCTTAATCTTTCTTAAATGTTTGTATAGCTCACATGTATTAAATGTTCAATATTAGTGTCTTGGTCACTATTTAGAAGTTTGGCCCGGGCGCGGTGGCTCACGCCTGTAATCTCAGCTCTTTGGGAGACCGAGGTGGGCGAATCATGAGGTCAGGAGTTTGAGACCAGCCTGGCCAACATGGTAAGACCCTGTGTCTACTAAAAATACAAAAAATTAGCTTGGTGTAGTGCAGGTGCCTGTAATGCAATCTGCTCGGGAGGCTGAGGCAGAAGAATCGCTTGAACCCAGGAGGTGGATGTTGCAGTGAGTTGAGATCACACCACTGCACTCTAGCCTGGGTGACAGAGTAAGATTCTGTCTCAAAAAAAAATAAATAAATAAAAGTTTGGTGATGTTTTTGTGACCAGAAACCTGCCATAAAATTGTCTAATTAGCCCATGGTCGAATTGGTTTCATTATGCGTTATTTCACTTAAAGTCATAGTTTCCAAGAAGCTACTGATGTTAGGTGAGGACTTAATGTACTTTGACAAATGTTTTTACAAGCTTTATTGCTATATAAGGCACATAATATACAGTTGATCTATTTAGTGTACATCACACTGCTTTCTCCTGGGGGGCCTTC
>PVKP010038618.1:0-20766 GCA_004027715.1 Plecturocebus donacophilus
TGTTACAATAGGGCTTTTACTCACTACAGACTTCACGCTGTCTTTATAAGGCTCAAATGAGAGAATGTAAGTAAGCAAAACTAACCTTAAATCACAAAGCTTTGCACAAATGAAGGTACTGGACTTATCAGCAATGTGGTGGCCACATCTGGCGCCAGCGTTTCATTTTAAACCAAAGGCTCAAGAGGGTCGTGCCAGGCCTTCCCAGAGCCCCAGGAAGAGCCTCTGTGCCTTGTATACCTCGGTTCCATTTTGGCTTTGACATGCTAATACCGCAGTCTCCGCGGAGCACGACCACCTGCGCCGCATCAGCCTTTCGATTTACAGACACACATGCGACCTTTCCTATCCTGGAGCCACTCTGCTCGTATTGATCGCTGATTGCAAGGAAGCGCGCTTTGCAACTGCATAGGAAATGATGTTTGCTGCCGCGAAGGTGGTGGCCTGCAAGGATAAAAGAGGTCGCACTCGCTGCCGGCAAAGGAAGGAGACCCCTGCGGCGAGCGACCGTGGCGGCGGATCCGGGACGCGACCTGGAGTCCTCGTTTGCACTTTCTCCCGCGTTCCAAAGTGGTTCTGCTATCTGCAGGCGCTGCTGACTCCTCCCTCCGCGGCTGCCTTTTGTCTTTGAAGCCCGAGACCGACAGTGGATTATTATCTGTGCATGCAGGTGTTGTTGAAGAGAACAATTTGTGAACAATGGCCCTTCCCACGTTGTCCAAACATAACGATTGCTCCGCAGCTGTTATCTGCAGAACTTGTCACCGTCCTCGGCGCTGGCTGCCGTTGAGCCGCCAGCTGTCCCCGAACGCGGCTCGCCCGGCCCCGCCCACCATCGAGAGCGTGGCCGCCCCCACTGCCCTCGCTACCCCCAAAGTCCCCTGCTGCCTCCCACTGTCCCCCGACGCCCGCCGCTGCCCATCCCACGATGTCCCCCGTGCCCACCGCTGCTCCACGACACACACTTCTTTCGGCTGCCCTGGCGCACTCCTCTGCCCCCGGGCGACAAGACCCCCGGGGAAGCCAGGCCGCTGTTCTCTGTCCTCCTGTTCGCTGTCCCAGGGTCAAAGCACCCTCCCCGGGAACCTCCCTTCCCATTCAGTATTCTTCGGGGAAAACAGCATGGACCCACGGGTTTGCCTGTGGACCTTGTTTCAAACACGTGACCCACATGCCAGGTGTCGTTCTCTTTGCCCTGTAAGATCTGGGTGAAATTGTCTTCAATCCACCAATTCTGCAGTCTAGGAATGTCCGAAACTCCTCCTCACCCTCCTACCCCAGAATCCTGCCAATTCCCAGGCCCTGCATCTGCCTGCAATTCCTTCTTCAGTTCCCCACCGACCCTAAGGCAAAATGCAGCCCTTTTACTGGTTCTCAGTGAAGCAGTTCCCCAGAGATTTCACTGAAAACAAGAAGAGGGTTTCCACCTAGAGAGGACACCTCCTGACAGACACTTTCAGCTATTCTCCCCACCCCCTTCTCATCCCTACATCCCTTGTTTCACCCAGGAGAACAAATTCCTCTCCCCGTTACACACAGAGCTACTCACCAGTCTCCAGGCCCTTCCCCCAAGCTTCACTACCCAATTCCTACCAAGGGTTTTCCAAGTGCCAGGGCTTCCTCTCCTTCAGGGAAGAAGCACTGTTTTATTCCTGGTACAAAGACCTTCAGTTCCCACTGGTGTCCTGCTGGCGCCAGAATGTCTGCTGGGCTGCCAGTTCCTCAACAAGTTCACTGGCCTCCTGCACTCTGTTTTCTCACTTAGGAACAATTCACACACAGTGGATGGTGAGCTACCCGAGGAGCAGAATTTCACCACACCATTCAGCCCTGGATGTCCAACAACAACCTAAAAACATCAGCTGTAAAATCTTGCAGGATGCAGTAGCCATGCTTGCAGGTGGCAATACGTAGTTACATTGGCATATTTATAATGCCGAATTCAAGCTGCCATAACCTTTTCCCAAATTCCTGATGAAAGGTGACTTCCGTCTTCCTCAAGCCTGTCCATGAATTTGTGTACCCAACTGAAGATTAAACATGAGCATACTGTATTTCTTAGGTTAAGTACTGTCAATACCTTATGGTAAAGAACATTTTGACTCTGAGATGAAAATCTTTCCTAACTTTATTCAGACATCAATTTCTAAGACCTCGGCTCCAGTAGTGAGTCACAAAATAAATGGAACAGTCCCAGATTTCTTCCTAACCCCATTTTATGCTAATGATAACTCACTCTAAAATAACCAGTCATGTCTTTTATGGAGTAATCTTGGTTCTACTCTAATTGTAGTTAAATAAAATGCATATAGTATACACAAAAAACACCCTACAATTCCTTGTCCCTTGACTCCTTTCTTGGTAGAAAGGAGACAAAAAAGACGATTCCAAAAAAACTGTTTAAACCCTGTCTTTGGTAGCATTTCCTGGTTTGTTTTGGAATATTATTAAGGGTCTGAAGGGAAAACAACGGAAAAGAAAGTGTAAATCAGCTTCCCAAAGAAAACACTGAGAATTCCAGAGATTTGCATTTCTCAGGACACTTGAGAAGGATGTCCAGTGCCCCCGCATTCTGTAACAATGGGGCAGCCATGCAGATTCACGCAGGACTAGGCTTCATGAACACAAGGTAAGCCCACCAGATTCAAGCTGGTCGACTCCACACACTACCACGTGTGGTTGCTTGGAACAGCAACAAGCCCACGTCTGCACTAGCCTTTAGGCTGGTCAAGTGGCTGCCGCCCAGGCAGAGTGTCTGAGGCAGGCTTGGAATGTCACAGCCCGCCCTGGGAGGACAGAGGTCCTGTGCATGTTAACAAGCTCAGTGAAAAGAGGCAAACCACTTACCTCAGCACCATGTTAGGCTGGGAAGTATAAACTGGAAACTATGCAAATATTTATCTTCAGGGACCTCCAAGAGACCTCTGGGAGAAGGAAAATAAATCTCTACACGTGTTTACTCATAATGATTCCAACAGGCCCATCTGAAGTCCAGCATTTCATTAACAGACTTCTTCAATGGCCACCGAGCTGTGTAAATACAGTATAAATAAAGGCACAGATCTTCTTTTCTGGCTGGCTGGAGGTGTCCCGTTTGGATACACGAACGATCCCTGTCTCCCAAACGATCCCTGTCTCCCTTCTGCAAGGGTCCAGAAAGCAAGGCGTGTAACTGAATCAGGATGTTGTTTTCCTTTCCAATAGGGTTATTTGTGGAGGAACTTTCATTTTGAAGGCATCTATGCTCATTTTTACAGTTTTGGAAAAACAGAAATTTGAAAAAAGGGCAAAAGTCCTGTGTGAAGAATTTAGTATACTTCACGATCACCTTTGATCTGCCAAGAAAGGTGCTCGGATTAGTAACCCCGAGAACACGGTGAAAAATGACTTCCAAATGGTCTCCTTCCTCATCTGGCCAGAACAACAAAGCTGACAAGAAGGAAAAGAGCATGACCGCAGAACATCCTACCGTAGCAAGGGCCCCAGGTGATGCCGAAAAAGCACTTGCTTTTGGAAAAGGCCCCAGCACGTACACATACACGCGCGTGCACACACACACACCCCCCCCACACACATATTCCTTCCACACAATGACTGGGTGTAAAGAAAGCAGGAAAATTGCTCTCCAGGCTAAAGATTTCCCCCTAGTTATTAGTCACCATCCCTCCTCCTTTCAACTCTTGCTGACAGCTAGGCCAGGCAATGACTCAGGACGGCAGGCTGCAGGAGAAGCCAGTTCAGCAACAGCACCACTTAAAAAACACCAAGGCCCTTTCAAGCGTACTTAGGTCATCAATTTACTAATCTAGTAGCCTAGGGAGAGAAGAAGGGAGCCAAGGAGAGGATGCAGGGGTGTGTCTGGGGTAAGGTGGAAAAGCAGAGGCATTTGTGCAATGGTTAGTGGAAAAATGATAGCCCCTGTTTTTCTAAAGATGGCTCATGTAAAACCAGGAAGGAATCATTCAGATAACCTCTGTAGGTTTCGCCATGAGCCATTCTGCAATGGGCAACTCTTCTGCCTTCAGTATAGCTCTGATATCACTGATCAAATGAAGGCCCTCTAGCACCACACATTACCTACTGGAGGAGGATGTCAGAGGGCCATAGAGTATAACAGGTTCTCCAGGCGAAAGGGACAGATGAGAGCAACAAGAAACTCAGACCTGGGCCAACCGTGAGAGCTGAGTGCCAGGACACACCAAAGTCAGGCAGAGGGAAGACGTGCCAAGCCTCTATGCCCCAGGACTGAAGGATTTCCCCCTGAACTTGGTGGGCACTTCCTTTGAGTATGATGTCTAATTCAGTCATCTTAAGAGATGGTGTAAGTCCAAGGGAAACCCCACCTAGCACGTCTGATGGAGTCTGACGGTGGCACTTGTAACTGTCCTGCTCTTCTTTGTCTTTGTGCATGGACAAACTGTCTCTCCCATCCAAGTTCACTACTCAGAGACCAGGGCAACAGCTTGTTCCTCACTAATCCTCCACGAATCACATCACAGACCTCCGAGTGCTCCCCACCCTGAACCTTGCCTGTCATTTCCTGTCACAGCAGGCTGCTCACACCCAGCCACAATGATGTGATTGCAGCAGAGCAGCTCCCTAAGTGGCACGCAGGGGAGGATAACACTCTGCCCGAGATTCTCAACACTCAATCACATGCTCCCCAGCCCTGATGTTCCCGACTACCGCACTTCCATTAGCATGATTTGCGACTGACTTATTAACCAAACCCCACTGCTTCTGGCTGGTATTCAGGCCCAAATACAAAGGAATGAGTAAAAGCTGTTTTCTCCCCAGCAGTATCTTGCCTCCTTGGCAGGTGGCAGAGGATGATGCATGGAATAGCTGGCATCTCCTCCTCCTCCTTGGAAAGGAATTCAGCACACAACACTGCTGTCGGCCAACGCACCAGCCAGCTGACTCTCTGGGGGCAGCAGCAGGCCGAGTAGCAAGGCTGGATGCAGCTGCCAGGGAAAGGAACAGGCTGATGAGGCCAAGGGACCTGCGCTGGCATGGCCTCTCCCAGGGCCTGAATTCCTGGGCAGCCTCAGCCTCTGCAGCCCACAGCCTGTGCGCCATCCCCCTAAATAAGCCTCCCCCATCCTCGTGGTAATCAATTATGTGAAAATCTCACTGGAACTTTCTTTTAACATCCTTTCTAAAAGCCTAACCATTCCATTAAATCTGCCCTTTAATCTACCCATGCTTCCTTTATTGTAATACATACATCAACACGTTTCATGAGCCACAGAGCAATCTATAGAATATTAACAGTACCTTTTTTCTAAATGCTGACACATTTAGAACAGCTTCTGTATTTGTTTTATTTGTGTTTTTGTGTTTTGAGACAGTGTTGCTCTGATGCCCAGGCTGGAGTGCAGTGGCACGATCTCAGCTCACTGCAACCTCCACCTCCCAGGTTCAAGCGATTCTCCTGCCTCAGACTCTCGAGTAGCTGAGATTACAAGTGCCTGCCACCAGGCCCAGATGATTTTTTTTGTATTTTTAGTAGAGACAGGGTTTCACCATGTTGGTCAGTCAGGCTGGTCTCGAACACCTGACCTCAGTTGATCCACCTGTCTTGACCTCCCAACGTGCTCAGATTACAGGCGTGAGCCACGGCGCCCGGCTATTCATGTTCTTACACAGTCTGTGCTCCAAGGACTTTGGGGGCTCCTGCCAAGAGAGGCTGGTCATGCTTGGTCTCTCAAGCACTTCTCATCATCTAGCCCGGTGGTGGTTCTCAAGATCTTTACACAGGGAACCAGGGCTGCAGTCTGACTGGGGGCTTAGGGGCTTGTCTGAAACTGGCTTTGTAAAGCAAGCACGCTGCATGTACTGAGATTTCATATTGATATGTAAGGTTTAGAGTAGAAGGTCATGAAATAATGAAGTGCCCAAAACCCTACCCCCATCTTGGAGCTACAGCCAATAAGGTCAAGTGCTTCCATTGATTATGGTGCCAAGAAACCCCAGAGTCCTTCTAGAAGGAGCCTCAGAAGCCAGCCAGCCAGCTCTCTGCTGTCAAAAAGGAGACATGTAAGATATCCTCTTTCAGTGGGCAAGTGGCAAGATTTCAAAGACAAACACAAGCATGTAGGCGGCATGTAGTGGCTAGAACTCACATGTTGACAAGGCAGTGTCATTAATTGAGCTTATACTGAATATCACACGCTATGTAAAAGTCTTGACTGAACTAGCTCATTTCACCCTCAGCACAGCCTTGTGAGGTAAGCATCACTAGCAACCCCATTTCAGAGACCACAAAACAGAGCCCTTGTTCCAAGATCCAACAACCAGCAAATGCTGGTCCCAGGCTTTGAAACCAGGTCTGTCTGGCTATGAAGTTTCCCTTATCACTACATCCTTCAGCTCTCCCAGTTACACTAATCTTCACACAGGATTTCTGATTTCACTCCCTGCTAGCAGCCCTCAAAACAACAACATTTTGCTGCCCCCTCCTCTTAGCTGGAAGCCTGAGAGTAGACATTATGGGAATGTGGCCAGCACGGGTAACAGTATGCCAGGCCACCAGACAACTGGCCAAAGCCACTGGAGCTGGTCCTCTGAGAAGGAAAGGCTGATGATAAAGGCTGGATCCCCCCAGGCAATTTCCCATTGCCCGATGAAGAAATGCAGGGGTGCTGTTAGTTAGGTTATCGGCTCCTTTCTGGTTCCAACCAGCTGTCTGCAACTCAGCAGACTTCTCAGGAAGGGAGCTCCTTGGTGCCACTTTATCACAAGCCACCACCAGAAACTGCCAGGAAATGAACCCTACTGTCATCCTGGCATTTGCTACCTCACTCCAGCTCAGGTTATCTGGCCCCACGGAACTAGTGGTGCCAGATTCAGCCAAAACAAAACAGAACAGGACCCAAGGTAAATTCGAATTTCAGATAAACAATGGTGGGTTTTTTTGTAGTATGTCACATGCAATATTATGAATGCTTATTCTAAAATATTACTTGTTGATTACCTGAAATTCAGATTTAACCAGGGTCTTGTATTTTACCTGGAAACCCCTACAAGGTCCTCCAATGACAGCACTACTCTCTTCAAAAAACAAGCATGCTAGTGAAGTGAAGGTCAGCAACCACAGAAGGTATCTGGGACTTAACAAGCCACCTAGGCCCCTAATTAAGACCCAGGGAAAGTAAGCACGCACTTCTACAGCCCTCACTTGGGGCTTGGTGAGAGCATCTTCCCACCAGGAGGAGCCTGGGCTAAACTCTAATTACCCCCAAGAAATCCAAATGTGTCCATGTCACATTGATCTCTGTGGTTGCAAATTCACAGTTCCTTTCTTCAGCCCTGCTGAAGAAACATGGAGGCACAGCTAAGTCTCCATGTTGCACCCTTCTCAGAGGGAGGCAGGGAAAACCCTTCCCTCACCCACCTGCAGCATAATTTGAACCAAGCAACTAAAATCTCCCCCAGCTGGAACTCCTCTTTCACAAAGATTTTGCTTAGGGGATCAGATGGGAAGAATGGCAGTTATGTAGCCAAAAAAAATTACACTGAATGCCAGAGCAAGTTCACACTCGTAAACACCAACTCTGTCCAATGTTTTCATTTTTCAAGTGCGAGCATGTTGCTGAAATCTAGATACCAATTCGAAACAAAGCTCTGAAAGAGGAGTGAGCGTGTTTCCCTGGCACCAAATTCTTTCCCTTCCTCCCTGCTCTGCGGAGAAACAAACCTCACAATGGTCCCAGCTTGCCTTCTTTTTTTCTGAGACCAGGTCTCACTCCGTCACCCAGGCTGGAGTGCAGTGGCAAGATCATGGGTCGCTGCCGTCTTGACCTCCTACTCTTACGTAGTCTTCCCTCCCCGGCCTCCCAAGTAGCTGGGACTACAGGTGCATGCTATCACACCCAGCTAATTTTTTAGTTTCTGTAGAGGTGGGGTCCCACTTTGTTGTTGCCCAGCTGATCTCAAAGTCCCATCTTCAAGCAATTTTCCCATCTCGGCCTCCCAAAGTTTGGGATTACAGGTGTAAGTCATGACAGTCGGCCTCCAGCTCACCTTATGTGTGAAGCCTCCCCTAGTTCCTCGTGGAGTTCTGAAAATGGATTTCTGCTTGAACTCTCCTACCTGGCTCTTATCTCTAAGAACATCCACACCACCTACCCCGATTTTGCAAGAACTTAGGGCCAACAGCCTGAACCTGATTTCCTCTGGACAAGCCAAAACTCCCCAGGCTACCCACCTCTGTAAAAGGCAACCCCCTCTAGTTACCTAACAGATTGGTTTCGTTCATTTGAGATCCAGGGCAGGGAGGAAAGTCCTGGTGACCTGGAACCTTGGATGGCTCTCGAGGCAGTTACAGTTACTCTTATCTGGGCTCAGGATCAATGAATCTCAAGCGAGGGAGCCTGCCTCTATCGCCAAGAGGAGCTGATATGAGAATATCCAAAAGGATGTTTCATTTGAAAAGGTGTAATTAATGGCTGGGCGCAGTGGCTCAAGCCTGTAATCCCAGCACTTTGGGATGCCAAGGCGGGTGGATCACCTGAGGTCGGGAGTTCGAGACTAGCCTGACCAACATGGAGAAATCCGTCTCTACTAAAAATACAAAAATTAGCCTGGTGTGGTGGTGCATGCCTGTAATCCCAGCTACTTGAGAGACTGAGGCAGGAGAATTGCTTGAACCTGGGAGGTGGAGGTTGTGGCGAGCCAAGATCACGCCATTGCACTCTAGCCTGGGCAACAAGATCAAAACTCCATCTCAAAAAAAAGAAAAGAAGGGGTTCCGTGTGTCTATGTCAATGTGTCTGTCCTTCACTCCTCCATTGTCAGCCGTCGCTGCCGCTGCACGAATCGCCGCAGCCCCCAGCCTTGCACGTCGTCGCTACCTCCTCGGACAGAAATTTTATGAATAAGCATCAGAAGTCAGTGCTAACAGGCCAGCGGTTCAAAACTCGGAAAAGGGATGAAAAAGAGAAATTCGAACCTACAGTCTTCAGGGATACACTTGTCCAGGGGCTTAATGAGGCTGGTGATGATCTTGAAGCTGTAGCTAAATTTCTGGACTCTACAGGCTCAAGATTAGATTATCGTCGCTATGCAGACACGCTCTTCGATATCCTGGTGGCCGGCAGTATGCTTGCCCCTGGAGGAACACGCATAGATGATGGTGACAAGACCAAGATGACCAACCACTGTGTGTTTTCAGCAAATGAAGATCATGAAACCATCCGAAACTATGCTCAGGTCTTCAATAAACTCATCAGGAGATATAGGTATTTGGAAAAGGCATTTGAAGATGAAATGAAAAAGCTTCTCCTCTTCCTTAAAGCCTTTTCCGAAACAGAGCAGACAAAGTTGGCGATGCTGTCAGGGATTCTGCTGGGCAACGGCACCCTGCCCGCCACCATCCTCACCAGTCTCTTCACTGACAGCTTAGTCATAGAAGGCATTGCAGCCTCATTTGCTGTCAAGCTTTTTAAAGCATGGATGGCAGAAAAAGATGCCAACTCTGTTACCTCGTCTTTGAGAAAAGCCAACTTAGACAAGAGGCTGCTCGAACTCTTTCCAGTTAACAGACAGAGTGTGGATCATTTTGCTAAATACTTCACTGACGCAGGTCTTAAGGAGCTTTCCGACTTCCTCCGAGTCCAGCAGTCCCTGGGCACCAGGAAGGAATTGCAGAAGGAGCTCCAGGAGCGTCTTTCTCAGGAATGCCCGATCAAGGAGGTGGTGCTTTATGTCAAAGAAGAAATGAAGAGGAATGATCTTCCAGAAACAGCCGTGATTGGTCTTCTGTGGACCTGTATAATGAACGCTGTTGAGTGGAACAAGAAGGAAGAACTCGTTGCAGAGCAGGCTCTGAAGCACCTAAAGCAATATGCTCCCCTGCTGGCTGTGTTCAGCTCCCAAGGCCAGTCAGAGTTGATCCTCCTCCAGAAAGTTCAGGAATACTGCTACGACAACATCCATTTCATGAAAGCCTTTCAGAAGATCGTGGTTCTCTTTTACAAAGCTGATGTGCTGAGCGAAGAAGCAATACTGAAATGGTATAAGGAAGCACATGTTGCTAAAGGCAAAAGTGTTTTTCTTGAGCAGATGAAGAAATTTGTTGGGTGGTTACAAAATGCAGCAGAAGAAGAATCTGAATCGGAAGGTGAAGAGAATTAAATGGCTCAACAAGCACAATACCTAGGTTACCACACACCACTTTTTGATTGGGAATGCTGAACCATTTGGGAAGAGAAACTTGGCTTCTGTTTTTGCAAAGGAAAAAAAAAATAGGATAGGCTTCCCTTGTGCAGAGGGGAAATGGTTTTGTTTTTGTTTTGTTTTTAAACGGAGCCCTGAGGCATCAGCTATTATACTTGGGACTCTACCTCTCACTCACTATATGCTAACTTAAAGCCATTCAACAAGGAGTCCAGTAGGAATCTGAAATTAAATACTCAACAGACTCCTCTTTTTTTAGCTGTATTTTTCAGGTACTGTGTGGTGATCGCCCCACTGGTGTCTATTACAGGCCACTTTGGTAGTTGTGTATCTGCTCGTGTATGTGATTTGACAAACCAGTTTTTTAAAATAAATGGCTTTAAAAAAAAAAAAAAAAAGAAAAGAAAAAGTGTAAATAACATACCATTTTATGTTTGGAAAACCAAACACATATTGCTTTTGCAGTACCAACTCTGGAAGGGAAAGCTCAGTTCTTGGAATTAACAAGAACCAATTTTTCAGATTTTATAATAGCTAATATTTGAGAGCTACCTTATGTCAGGCACTATGCTAAATTCTCTGCATTACATGACCTTGCTTACTCCTCAGCCATCCCCTGAGGTAATAATACTGTCATTCCATTGGTCAAGTAGGGAAGCAAAGGCATGTCCCAGTATGGGGTAGAGCAGAAACTGGAATCAAAGCACTCTAATTCCAGGATCAAACCTTAAATCACTCCACAGCATGTCCAAGGATGAGGGGCACTGCTGTGGCCAAAGCTCATGGTGAGTCATTGCCTTAGATACCATTGGCTCTTAGATACTTGTCCTGCCACAGGGCCCTGAGTCTATAGTAGGAATTAGAAAAAACAATGATAAAATCAAAGCTATTGGGCCGAGCGCAGTGGATCTCACCTGTAATCATAGTACTTTGGGAGGCTGAGGTGGGTGGATCACCTGAGTTCAGGAATTCGAGACCAGCCTGGCCAACATGGTGAAACCATGTCTCTACTGAAAATACAAAAGTTAGCCAGGCATGGTGGCAGGTGCCTGTAACCCAAACTACTCGGGAGGCTGAGGCAGGAGAATCGCTTGAACCTGGGAGGCAGAGATGGCAGTGAGCCGAGATCGCACCACTGTACTCCAGCCTGGGTGACAAAGAGAGACTCTGTCTCAAAAAAAAAAAAAAAAAATCAAAGCTATTACCTTGCCATTTCCAGCAGTCTGCTAGACTATACACATGCTGCAGGGTGTTGATAGGACAACACAAATAAAATTATATGCTGATATGGCTCTTGTTAAATCCTTGCCAAAGAAGGAAACCTTTCAGGAAAGTCCAGGAAAAAAACAATTTTGATAAAAAACCTGCAGCTACTGAAAGAAATCAGGATGAGACACATTAAATTAGTGCCTTGAATGACGTAGATACTAAACTAATGTTGTCCAGCTGAACTGGCATAACTTTAAAGAATGTTTATTACTCCCAGCCTCTTCTCCACTCAGGTGAACCTTAAAATGTCATCCATTCACTGGACAAGCATTAGCTGAGTTCTGCCACAAGACATCACCTGGGGCATGGTGGTAGACACCATGATGAAACAAGTGCCAATCTGACAATTGAGACCATTAGAATGTATTGAAGAAATCTGTATACTTTTTTTTTGAGCCAGAGTCTCGCCCTGTTGCCCAGGCTGGAGTGCAATGGCGCTCTCGCTCACTGCAAATTTTGTCTCCCGGGTTCAAATGATTTTTTTTTTTTTTTTTTTTGTATTTTTGTATTTTTAGTAGAGACGGGGCTTCACCATGTTGGTCAGGCTGGTCTCGAGTTCCTGACCTCAGGTGATCCACCCACCTCAGCCTCCCAATCCCAAAGTGCTGGGATTACAAGTGTGAGCCACCACACCTGGCAAGAAATCTGTATACTTTTAAAAGACAAACACATGGGTGTTGGTTTTCTATTGCTGTGCAAAAAGTTACCACGAACTTATTATCTCCCAGTTCTGTAGCCCAGAAGTCCAGGCACAGAACAGGGTTCTCTGCTCACCTCGCATGTGGGGCTCAGAGTCTTTGCCTAAGCTCAGCAGTTATTGGCAGAATTTATTTTCTTGTAATTGTAGGACTGGGATCCAGCTTTCAGCTCCCAGGGGACCACCCACATTCATTGCCACATGGCCTCACCTTGAAATCAGCAATTGCATGTGAAATCCTTCTTTTGCTTCAAATCTCTCACTTGTTTTTTGGAATGAGTACAAGAAAACTCTCTGCTTTTAGAGGGCTCATCTGATTAAGTTGAGTCCACCAGGATACTCTCCCTTTTACCATATCATAGAATACAATCCTAGTATCATCATACTGACAGGTGCTTCCCACACTCCGGGAGAGAAGACTGCATACTGGTGTGGGTCATGGGGGCGGTCATCTGACAATCCTGCCTGCCACAGCACAGGCACGTAAACATTTATGGAAAAATAGTGTCTTCTCAACACTGTTGTCAGCAGCCCCTAAGAAGCCATTGGGACATGGGGAAAACAGGATACCTGACATCCTATAGTGGCCATGGAAGAACTGTCCTGGACAAATGGGATCATGTGACACTCACTTAGCAACAAAATGAAACAAAAAATTTTAATATTTAATAGAACACCCAGAGCCCTTCTTTGAGTAACAAAAGATCCATTAAAGACCCGTGTAGCACCTCTTTCATACTGGGAGATCCTTCCCCTACCCACCACAGCCAGGCCCAAGAGAGAAATTAAATGGATAGAAACCAAATGCTAAGCCACATGATACAGGATGCTCAGTAACTCCCTGAAACAGGACTAGACTCCTTGCTAAAGGAGGAACTGTTTCTTTTCTTAATGTAAATTTCAGATTTAATTATTCACCAACCTCATCCCCAACTAGCATCTGTCCTTGGAAGATGCCTAAATTGAACAGGTCAACCAATGTAGGGATCAGAGAGATTACTGTCCCCAGTGGTGACTATCTACTGAGGGAAAGCTTGATCTTGGGTTTTTCCTCTCGGATTTAGCACACTGTCTATAAGGACTAGGGGACAGGGCAGACTGTCTTGAGGATGAGAGTTTTTTCCTGGGGAGGAAGAGATTTTGGTAGAGAGGGAGCAGAGAGCAGCAGCATGAGGTCCTTGCCACCTGGAGGCTTTTGAGCAGGGTCTAGAAGGATGGGAAATTTGAATGTTCCAGAAATCACAGGGAGAAACTTGAAAGGGCAGCAGTAGTGGAGCAGGTAACTTCCTTAAAATGTGGAAGCTGGCCAGATGTAGTGGCTCACACCTGTAATCTCAGCACTTTGGGAGGCTGAGCCAGAAGGATCACTTGAGCCCAGGAGTCTGAGACCAGCCTGGACAACATAGAGAAACACTGTCTCTACAGAAAATAAGTTACCCAGGCATGGTGGCACAGGCCTGTGGTCCTAGCTACTCTGGAGGTGAGGTGAGAGAATCACTTGAGCCTGAGAGGTAGAAGCTACAGTGGCCTGTGATCATGCCACTGCACTCCAGCCTGAGTGACAAAGAGATACCTTGCCTCGGAAAAAAAATTTAAAAATATAAAAGTTGGAAGCTGGAACTTGTTTGTAGGCTGAGGACTCAGTGGAGAAGGAAAGAATGAAAACGCGAGACTAAAGATACAGAGAAAAGGGACTCTGCAAGGTCCAAAAGAGGCGTGGTGGGAGGTGATAGAAGATACAGAGGAAAATATTAACTATGGAAAGAAGACGGACACTTCTGCTCCTCAGATATGGGGAGGGGAGAAGAGCCGGGTAAAAACAGATTTTCAGGTGGGTAGAAAGAGGGCAGTCAGGTCAGGTGGCCTCAGTCTCGGTAACTGGAAGACAGTCCGCTGACAGTGAAGGTTTAAAGATATGAAGTAAATCTTACTCATTTAGAAAGTACCCAATATTTTTTCTAAATAAAGTTATTCCTGCTGTGGTGGGGGCTGGGGTGGGGAAGAAGCTTTGGGAAAAAAAGTTAGAAGTTAAAAGGAGCAAAAGCATCCATAACTAAGGAAAAGAGCTAACGTTTGCTGAGTTATCAGCATTAAAACCACAGCCTTTCTCCAAAAGGAAGTGGAAATAGAACAGAAATCCTTCGTTAGGGCCCAGGAAAGAGAGGTGTGAGGTAGCCAGTGATTCCAAGGTCCAGGATACTCACTCCTCTACCCCCTAGAACTTTCTGGGAGGAAAATGTGTCTTCTCAGTTGAAGCGGTGAGGGTAGCCCCCACCAGAACTTGACAGAAAGCCAGTTGTGTTTACCCAACTTTTCTTACTATGTGTCTGTAACCAGCCACGTGTTTCTATGTGGGCCAACAGTCTTTGGCCCATATTACCTGTCCACTAGCTCAGCAAATTGCAGGGAGGGGCTGGTTGTCTTGCTTTCATATTTTGAAGGAAATGTTAGAAGTTTTAGAGAAAAAACAGCCATTTAGTCTCTTATAAATGCAAACATTTCCTAACATACCAAGAATATCTGAAGAAAGTACGGGGCCTGGGGAAATTCTACCTAATTAAATCAGTTTTTCTCGAATGAGTAGCTATAGCAAAAGGAGGGCAAATGTTTAGCCCAATTCTGGTCAGTGATGATGTCCAGGTTTTCTTTTCTTTCTTTCTTTTTTTTTCAGAGACAGGGTCTCGCTCTGTCACCCAGGCTGGACTGCAGTGGCATGATCATAACTCACTGCAGCCTCAAACTCCTAGACTCAAGTAATCCTCCCTCCTCAACCTCCCAAGTAGCTAGTATCACAGGCACGCACCACCATGCCTGGCTAATTATTAAATTTTTTACAGAGACAGGGTCTCACTGTGTTGCCCATGCTAGTCTCAAACTCCAGGCCTCAAGCAGTCCTCTTACCTTGGCCTCCCAAAGTGCTGAGATTACAGGTGTGAGCCACTGTGCCCTGCCTAAGTTCTGTTTTTGTAAAGAGAGCATAAAATCCTGTCATCCCTAACACAACCCTTGGGCTTGAATCTTTAGTTCTATCTGACAAACTAGATCTTACTGTAGCTTGGGAATGGAGCTTTGGTTCTTATACTTTTTTAACAGATCAAAGACACTTTCATTTAACTGATTTGGGTCAGCTGTGTATCATTATTCAGTGGGAACTGATGGGTAGAGATGGCATTTTTGCAAATGAATGGAGGAACTTTTGATGCACTAAATTTATTTTTCCATAGGTTATTGGGATACAGGTGGTATTTAGTTAGTTGAGTAAGTTCTTTTTTTTTTTTTTTTTTTTGAGACAGAGTCTTACCCTGTTGCCCAGGCTGGAGTGCAATGGCACGATCTTGGCTCACTGCAATCTCCGCCTCCTAGGATCAAGCAAGTCTCCTGTCTCAGCTTCCTGAGTAACTGAAACCATAGGCAAACGCCACCCAGCAAATTTTTGTGTTTTTATATTTTTAGTAGAGACAGGGTTTTGCCATGTTGGCCAGGCTGGTCTCGAACTCCTGACCTCAAGTGATCCACCTGCCTCAGCCTCCCAAAATGCTAGGATTACAGGCATGAGCCACCATGCCCGGCCTGGTTACATAAGTTAGTTCTTTAGTGGTGATTTGTGAGATTTTGATGCACCCATCACCAAAGCAGTATACACTGCACCCTATTTGTAGTCTTTTATCTCTCACCCATCCTTCTCACACTTCCCCCCAGGTCCCCAAAGTCCACTGTATCATTCTTATGCCTTTGTGTCCTCATAGCTTAGCTCCCACATATCAGTGAGAACATACGATGTTTGGTTTTCCATTCCTGAGTTACTTCACTTAGAATAATAGTCTCCAGTCTCATTCAGGTCACTGCAAATGCCATTAATTCATTCCTTTTTATGTTGACGCACTAAATTTAAAATGAGTTACATATGTGCAATGCTGTTACACTGCAAATATTATGTATAACCACTAATGTTTGATATATTGTATGTATTCCAAATGAAAATTGGTTTTATCTATCAAATCCTGTAAAAAGGGTGATGTGCAATTTGAAGCAAGTGCCAAGATTTAGCAGACTATGACAAGATCAAACAGCAATTTAGAAAGAGAAAGATAGGAAGAAATATATATATACATATATATATATATATATATATATTTTTTTTTTTTTTTTAATGGATTCCATTTCTAAAGCCCTCTAAGCAAAATCCAGGCCAACTTTTCACAAAACCCCATGGAAGGTAAGTCACATTGAGAGGCTGGCTGGCAGGCCTCTAACATATCCTGAAGAAATATATTATGATTAAGGAATATTAAAGAAATGTACTACTTAGCAAGAATACCGATAACTCTCCTATAGATTAGAACACTGAACATATTCAAGGCCATTTGGACAGCTCAGAGCAGAATAAAAGAGAAATCCTGGTACCACTCGGCTTAGAGCAATCTTCCTTCTTCCAAACAAAAGGCATGGAAAAAGGAAACATATTTCTCCTTTGTGCTTTAGCCGTGGAGAAGACACTGATGTGGTATGTTTACCCCCTGCCTCCCCACATTGGGTTAGGTGGTTATGCCCATATTGGGTTAGGTGGTTATGAAAAGCAGAGCTCACCTGAAGAGGTTGGCACCGCTTTGGCTCAGAGAGAGCCTGAGTGGAGGGCATGAGATGAGAGTGCTCACTAGAGCAGAAACAGGTGACTAACCATTTCATTTGCTCAGGATTGGAAGGTTTCCCGGGACATGGAACTCAGCACTAAAACCAAGAGATGAGTTTAACTTCTTTGAGCCTCCAGTTTCTGATGTGTTAAATGGGATAACAGTGGTGCCTACATTTTAAATGATATAATACGTATAAAGTACTAACTAGGACCTTATTAATTGCCTTTTTTTTTTTTTTTTTTTTTTTTTTGAGATAGAGTCTCATTCCATGGCTTAGGCTGGAGGGCAGTGGCATGACATCTCAGCTCACTGCAACCTCTACCTTCCAGGTTCAAGCGACTCTCATGCCTCAGTCTCCCAAGTAGCTGGGACTACAGGTGCTCACCATCATGCCTGGCCAATTTTTGTATTTTCAGTACAGACAGGGTTTCACCATGTTGACCAGGCTGGTCTTGAACTCCTGACCTAAGTGATCCATCCCCCTCAGCCTCCCAAAGTGCTGGGATTACAAGCGTGAGCTGCCATGCCTGGCCACTAGGAGCTTAAAAAGCATTAGCTACTATATTGCTATTAATCTTTAATCTCTGCCCACATTCCAAATTGTTTCTTAAGATAAATACCCAGAAGTTCAAATTTCAGTCTAACAGCATGCACATTTTTGAGACTTACAATTACCAAACTACCCCATATACACAAAAGTGTAAATTGAGAGTATCATACAATTACAAAGTGTCTGCTCTAAAAGATGCCTTTATCCATTTTCTCAAACCCTTCGCCATGTTGTATTTTTGCATCTTAAATTATTGTATTTTTGATACACATAGCAGAATTATCTGTAAAATCTGAAAATTAAGCATATTTCTCCAAGTAGTGTATTTGTAAAATATAATCAAATCTGTAATTTATTTATGATTTATATACTAAATGCAAAAAAAATGAAGTAGTGCAGAATAAAAGCACAGCAGACAGTTAAACGTATAAGAAAAAAAGATCTTAATATTTGAGAAGAGAGTGTTAGCTACACTGGGAAGATATAAGATGGTCATTAATTTCAGCTCTGAACTTCCTAGCAACAAAAGTAAAAATAGAACCGTATTTCCCATTTGAAAATAAAAAGGAAGCACATAAGTTTATCTAGAAATAAATATCTTCCTGTTGCTAAATTCTAAGAAGAATTGCCATGCATTTCCTTATGTAAGAGGCACCAAGTAACATAACAAAGAGTATACTTTGGCCCAAACTTGCTGAAGATATAAAACTTTTCATATGACTATTTCTCCTAAAGGCCCTTGAGAAGAGGCAAAAACATTAGATCTAGTATTTCAGTGAAGACAAATCTTTTGATTCTAACATATACCAGAAATGGAGTTTTTAGGTGATTCAAGTTTGGATGTTTCCAAAATATGAGCTAAATCATGGCAGTCACCAGTGCTATTTACCAAATATTTTATCTCCCCATTTTCAGAAACATGTTCAAAATTTGCACTTCTCTGCCCTCTTAAATTAGGTGAAATCATGTGGCAATCTGTGGCCAAGAAAAGGTGATTATCAGTAATACATGGAGCTACCAGGTGGAAGCTTTAAAGCCAGGGTACATTTTGCCATAACACTTATCAAAGATGCTTAACAAGTTTCTTAGCTATGACACCTAAAACATGAGCAACCAAATTAAAGATAAATTGGACTTTGTAAAAATTAAAAACTTCTGTGCATCAAAGGACATTATCAATAAAGTGAAAAGACAGCTTACAGAAAGAATTTTCAAATCATATATCTGATAAGGATCTACCATTCAGAACATATATATATATATATTTTTTTTTTTTTAAACCTCACAACTTAACAATAAAAAGACAAATAACCCAATTAAAAAATAAACAGGATCTGAATGGTCATTTCTCCCAAGAAAATATATAAATGGCCAATAAGGACATGAAAAGTCATTTAACATCATCAGTCATTAGGGAAATGCAAATCAAAACCACTTCGCACCCACTAAGATGGCTATAATCAAAAAGGACAACAACAGCTATCGGAGAGAATGTAGGGAATCTGAAGCCTTTATGCATTGCCGATAGGGATGTAAAATGGTACAACAACTGTAGAAAACAGTTTGGCAGTTCCTCAAAAGTTAGAATTATCTTATGACTCAAAAATTTCACCCCAGGTATGTACTCAAGAGAAATAAAAACGTAAGTTTGCACAAAATGTGCACATGAATGTTCATAGCATTATTCACAATAGCCAAAAGGTGGAAACGACCCAAACGTCCATCAACTGATAAATGGAAAAACAAAATGTGGTGCATCAATAAGATGAAATATTTAGCAATAAAAAGGGAATGAAGTCCTCATCCATGTTATAACATAGATGAGCCTTGGGCTGGGCGCAGTGACTCATGCATGTAATCCTAGCACTCTGGGAGGCCAAGGCAGGTGGATCACCTGAGCTCAGGAATTCAAGACCAGCTTGGTCAACATGGTAAAACCTTGTCTCTACTAACAATATGAAAATTAGCTGGGCGTGGTAGCCCACGCCTGTAATCCCAGCTACTTGGAAGGCTGAGGCAGGAAAATCGCTTGATCCCGGGAGGCGAAGTTTGCTGTGAGCTGAGATCACACCACTGCTCTCCAGCCTGGGCGAGAGAGTAAGACTGTCTCAAAAAGCAAAGCAACACGTAGATGAGCCTTGAAACCATTATGCTAGGTGGAAGAAGCCAGACATAAGAAGCCATGTGTTGTACGCTTTCATTTATGTGAAATATCCAGAATAGGAAAATCCACAGAGACAGAAAGCAAATTAATGGTTGTTAGGGGTTAGGGAGTAGGGAACAGAGAGAAGCCACAGGGCTACTTTTCAGGATAATAAAAATGTTCTGGAATTAGAAAGTGGTGAGAGAACAGATTGTACACCTATGTGAATATACTAAACACCACCAAATGTTATACTTTATAGTGGTATATTGTGATGATGTGTGGATTATATTTCAATGCAATATTTTTTTTTGAATAAAAAGAATAAAAGAGAGAAAGAAAGAGGAAGAGATTTTAGAAAAAGAGAGAAAAGGAGAAAGAAAGAAACAGCAAAAGGAAGAAAAAAAAGAATGAAAGAGAGAAAGAAAGAGGAAGAGAGAACGGGATTCTTGTTTTATTGCCCAGGCTAGAATACAGTCTAAAAATGGGTACTAAAAACCTCTTTTATGCCAATAATTGTGCTTAACAATGGAGACAGGAAGGAATAGGGGATGAAACAACAAATAAGCAGACAACCAATATTTTATTTAAACCTGTGAAATGCTATACAATTGCTGGGGAGTGATTTACTTCCAGTTATGTGGTCACTTTTAAGATAGGTATAATGTGATACTGAGAAAAATGTATGTTTTGTGGATTTGTGGGAGGAGAGTTCTGTAAATATTTGTTAAGTCTAGTTGTTCCAGGTCTGAGTTCAGGTCCTGGATAACCTTGTTGATTTTCTATCTCGTTGATCTATGTAATATTGACAGTGTAGTGTTAAAGTCTCCCACTATTATTGTGTGGGAGTCTAAGTCTCTTTGTAAGTCATTAAGAACTTGCCCTATGTATCTGGGTGCTCCTGTAATGGATGCTTGTATATTTAGGCTCGTTAGCTCTTCTTGTTGCATTGATCCTTTCACCACCATGTAATGTCCCTCTTTGTTTCTTGAGTTCTTTGTTGTTTTAAAGTCCATTTTATCAGAGACGAAAATCACAGCTTCTGGTAATGCTAGCTGGCTGTTTTGTCCATTAGTTGATGTAGATTCTTCATTCTGGTGATGCTCTTTACCTTTTGGTATGTTTTTGGAATGGCTGATACTGGTTGTTCCCGTCCATGTGTAGTGCTTCTTTCAGAAGCTCTTGTAAAGCAGGCCTGGTGGTGATGTAATCTCTGAGTACTTGTTTGTTCGCAAAAAAATTTATTTTTCCTTCGCTTATGAAGCTTAGTTTGGCCGGATATGAAATTCTAGGT
>PVKP010038619.1:0-20753 GCA_004027715.1 Plecturocebus donacophilus
TCTCTGCGCTTTCACTGGGAGCTACATTCCTGAGCTGTTGCTAATCGGCCGTCTTGGATCTCTCCCGGGCCTGATATTCTTATCTAGAAAGTAATCATGGTAATTATACAGTTGTTATGTAAATTAACTTAGGGAAATAAGCCTTGCATACACTACACATTCAATTATAGGACATTTCCCTATAACAACAAAATTTTAGTGAAATTTTTGTCTTTTTTACCCTCATATAATATAGATAACAGTTTGCAAAGACTTCTGTACTCCTGAATATAATATTGCATTTTCAAACATAAAGGAAACATTTATTGGAATGTTATAAAACCTTGATTTTGTAGTATTCTTTGTATTGTCTTGGTTTTAATGGCTTGACTTCAAGCCATTAAAATACTCATTTGTGCAGAAATTATTGTTTCTTACATGGAAAGAAGCACTGGAGAATGAAATGATAAATAAGATACATTTGCTGTCATAAAGGATATTTCACTCATACAACCAACAAATACACAAATGTCTTAGGTTCCATAGCGAGAATAATACAATTTTAGAGTCCAGAAATTGCTTACATTTACACAAAGATTTTTCATCTCAATTTAAAAGGATAATCACCAAATTTATGCAAAGGTTTTCTGTGAAGTCTGGAGCTAAGAAAGAAAGTTAAAGGTTTGGTTTTGCAATTGGGCTTCCTTCTCTTTGCCATAGTTTATTAACTAAGTAAGAATAAAGTCAACTTAGCAAATATTTACTGAGTACCCATTATCAGCAACAAACTGTGTTGGGAAGAGTGGAAATAGGAAAAACAATGGACTTTTTATCTTCAAGGAGATTTAAACTGTAAAAAGCATAATCATGTTAAAATACTTATTTACTATTTTAAAACAGCTAAATAACTTGCATACCATGTCAAAAGGATCTCAGGGGAAGCAGAGGTAGTTCAAGTTGGGACAATTTTGGAAAACTGGAACTTCAAATGAGTCAATGAATAAAATTAGACCAGACAGAGAATTGCAAGAGTGTGATGCAGTGGTTGAGTGAAATATTGTGAGAAAAAGTGTAAAGGTAGACTATAAACAAGGTATGTTTAGGGAGCAGCAAGTAAAGTATCTACAAAAGTCATTTGAAGGATTCTCAGGAGATAAGAGTATCTTGAAAGATTTGGGACCAAGTTTTAAAAGTCTCAGAAGTCTAAGTAATTATGGCTTTTTCCTATCACTATTGTAGCATTACTGCAGATTTTTTTTTAAAAGGTGACTTGAAGTAGTGTGTTAGGAAATTAATCTGGAAGGAAGTATGTAAAATTCAAGAAGGTCATTTAGAAGGTCTTGCAGTCACATTGTTATAAGGAAATAAAGGCTGGAATAAGTGTTGCAATTTTGATCAAACAGTCCACAGAATTATCAATGTAAGGATGAAGAAGCAACTGCTGGGTGCGGTGGCTCATACCTGCAATCCCAGCACTTTGGGGGCTGAGGCAGGTGGCTTGCCTAAGCTCAAGAGTTGGAGAACAGCCTGGACAACATGGCGAACCTGTCTCTACTAAAAATACAAAAAGTTAGCTGGGCGTGGTGGCACGAGCCTGTAGTCTCTGCTACTGGGGCGGCTGAGGCATGAGAATCACTTAGACCCAATAGGCAGAGGTTGCAATGAGTTAAGGTCGGGCCACTGCACTCCAGCCTAGGTGACAAAGGGAGACTCTGTCACCAAAAAGAAAAAAAGATGAAGGAACAATGTTACTAAGGTACTAAAAAAGAAGCCAGGGTAACATGGTGAGAAAAAAATAAAATAAAATTACCTGGGATTGATGATGCACCCTGTAGTGCTGGCTACCCAGGAGGCCAAGGTGGGAAGATCACTTGAGCCCAGGAAGTCAAGACTGCAGTGAGCTGTGGTTGTCCCACGGTACTCCAGCCTGGGCAACAACGAGACGCTGCCTAAGAGAGAGAAAAAAATAGAGTTACAGCACTTTTTCAGAGATACTTATCTGTGCATTTTCTCTAGTAAATGCAACAGTATCTCTGTCCAGGTAGGGAGAAATTGGAGGAGACTTCTTCATGTGGTTTTCTTAAAGGGTAGCAGTAAAACGAAATGAAATGAAACTTCTTACACTACTTTCTTTTATCATTTGTATTTTGTATTATTAAAATGGTCCAGTTTATAATACTTGAGAAAGAATCCCTGAACTATTGAGCTAAACTGAACTGTAGAGTCAGCTTTGGGACAGAAAAGGTTGCTCTCTTCCCTGAGTTAATATTCTCAGAAGTTCTTGGTTTTTGAAACATCTTCATAAAAATTGATATAATTGGAATCTTTCAGCGGTAACTTTCAAATGTCATAATCTCTACTAGTAAAAAGGATTTTTTTCATGATTTATTGGTATCTCTCAGCTCCAGAATCATCATCTAGGATTTATCTCTATGAAACATGCAGTAACAGAATTTATTGCATAGTTAATGTTTTCCATCAATCTTGCCTTTCAATTTGGAAGTCTCCATTAGGACATATTTTAATGATAAACAGTATGACATGCCAGCCTTTCTATCAGTTATGTTATATGTACTGAATATTAAGGTGTTGTTCATCGTTTACTCCATGATCATATTTCATTATAATTATTATCATTTAGTTCAACTCAGTGTCAGACTGCCCACTGAATGCTGTATACAAATCAACCACTGAATATAGTTGGATGTATTTTAGGCTTTCAAATGAAAGTATTGTCTCAACCCACTTCAATTTGTTTTGATTTTCCACTAATCTGTGAAGTCCTATCTGGAAATCATGACATAATGTAAAGATCATTGAGTATGGTGTGGTGTAGTAATATATTCATAATTATGTGGCTTTATGTACATTTTTTAAATGTCCTGGTCTACATATTATGAGGCAGGCACAGTGCAAGGCTCTGGGAATGGTACACAAAGAAGATATCACTTTGCTTGAAGATGTGTAGAGCTTAATGACAGTGGAGAGTGGAGGTATGGCAAGCAAGATCTCAGAAAGCTATTGAAATTAAATTATATAATGTGTATCAAGTGCACAGACCAACAAAGACAAGGTTGTAACTATTAGCTCTCTCTTTCCAAATATTACCTATTTGGCTTCTTTGTAGCAGACCCAATTTTATATAGTGATAATTTGGTAGAACTCCAAATTGCATTGGTAAGTGGAGTTCTGCTGGACATGAAATCTTATTTAGAGCAAGGTGTGAGTCTGAACTATTCTATCTATGCATTCTCCTTAATATGCAGTTTGGGTTTCACTGAAGATAAGCAATTTTTTAAATATCTTATAGAATTTCCAGCTTACTTGAATTTAACAAATTAATCATCTTCTTTTCTTTTGAATGTAACTCAAGGGAATGTGGAACAGGCAACCTTGAAATGTATTAAGTTATTAGCTGGCATAATTTTTGAGAATGCCTGTACAACTATACAAGGTGTTCATAATACTCAAAGGATCTTAATTTTCTTGTAAGTAGGAAATAAACTGCTCACGTTTTTAGACCTAAATGTTTTAAGCACTTTATGATCTAAATTTCATCTCAAATAGTCTAAATGAAAACCAAATGGGCCACCGGCAAATCAAGATGAAGGAATTTGAATGCTCATGACAGCCTATGGTTTTCTATTAGAAGATGAAGACTACTTTCTCTCAAGTGGTTTGCTATAATTTAATATTATGAGGTATTCTTTGAATTCAAAGACCTTCCCCCAATAAGACATAATATTTGAATAGCAAACCTCACTACTTATTTATCTGGCACTTGAACTCAAAATGCACCTGGGTCCCAAAGGAGCTAGCCATCTATTAATGCAAAATATAGCCCTGTTTATGTTAATAAATATGAATGTTTATTAATATAAATATGAATATAACAATACTATAAATATAAATATGAATGTTCATTAATATAACCATGGCTATATATATACATATATATATATTTGTTTTTTTTTGAAATTTAAAGAAAAAATTTATTGAAGATCTGAAAAACAATTCCTAAAAGACTGACTTTTCCAGAAAACTGGCTACACAGTGCATTGCATCTCTCATGTTAAAACGTGCATTAGACACAAATACAAAAACCATGAAATAAGCCATCATTCTTCAACAATTTGAGCAAAGATAAAATGAACCATGGATATATTTAAGAATGCAGTTTGTGGTAGACAGTCAAGTTTATTTAATCAGTGAAAGAAAAACACAGAATAAGTATTTGTGCATATATAAGTTTTATCTACCATATTTACTTACGCATATCCCCTTTTAGAGCCAAGATTCTGCCTTTTAAATTATGATAATTGAAAACAATCATGCAATCTTCCCACCGCAGTCTCCAGAGTAGCTAGGACTATAGGCACAGGCCAACAATGGCTGGCTAATAATTAAAAAAAATTTTTTTGTAGATATGAGATCTTGGTATGTTGCTCACACTGGTCTCAAATGCCTGGGCTCAAGCAGTGTACCTGCCTGGGCAGGTCCCACAGTGTTGAGATTACAGGCATGAGCCACTGCACCCGGCCCCAAGATCAACATCTTAAGGGTTGATCTTCTGAAATCTTTATAACATCAGGTAAAAAGCAGATCAGAGTGGGATTGCCTGTGCTTTTTGCACTGAGAATTTAGTTCCCCTCCCTAGAAGAGTATCACTAGAATTTACAATTTTTGTAAAACGCAAGTAGTGTATTTCCACACAAACCTGTAACTTGTCAAGGAAAACATCTGGTAGATATTTTCTTAACAAAATGATCAAACTTAGCGTTTCCAACAGGATGGGATAAAATATCCTTTTTTACCTTTGAATGTGACACACGAGAAGCTTACAGCATCACCTATATAATATTCTGGAATTTTAAAAAATGGCATCTACTGATCAGAAAACAATCCAAATTGTAAGAGGTATTGTGAAGCAAGTAGCCCTTACTCTTCAAAATGTCACTAACATAAAAAGACACAAAGGGCTGGTGAACTGACTAGATTAGAGAAAACTAAAAAAATATGACATGATTAGAGAAAACTAAAAAAATATGGATGAGAACGAGAAAACAAAAAAGCTATAAAAATACATTATTGAAACAATTGGGAAAATTTAAACATGGACTTTATCTTAGACACTAGGTGTAAAAAAAAAATCAATATTAAATTTCCTCAGTGTGATTATTGCATTGTGGTTAGGTAGGTATGTCAGAATACATTTTTCTTTTGGAGACACATGCTGAAGTATTTAGGGATGAAGTGTCGAAGTCTGCAGATAACTCTCAAATGGTTGAGAGAAAAAAAGGTATATATATATACGTATATATATACACATATATATATATACCTTTATATATATATATACCTGTGTATATATATATACACATACATACCTGTGTGTATATATATATATACATACCTGTGTATATATGTATATATATATATATACATACACATATATATATATGTGTATGTATATATATATATATGTGTATATATATACTTATATACACAGGTATATATATATACACACATATATGTATATACTGAAAGATAAAAGAGATGAAATGCTAAAACTGGCAAATCTAGGGGACTAGCAAACAGGTAATCAATGTATTATTCATCAGACACTTAAGAATATGGAAAATTGTTCAAAACAAAAAATTTGCAAATTGCACATACAAACCAGAGAAAATTAGATTGAGTACACAACATAAAGTAGTGTGAATTTGGTTATTAATTGTATCATGTTTAATTCTCATTTTAATAAGAAATATATATTTGAGACGGTTTCCCTCTGCCATCCAGTGTGGAGTGTAATGGCATGATCATGGCTCACTGCAGCCTAGATCTTCTGGACTCAAGCAGTCCTCACACCTCAGCCTCCCAAGTTGCAGGAAATACAGGTGCACACCACCATGCCCGGGTATTTTTTTTTTTTTGGTAAGGATGGGGGTCTCACTATGTTGCCCAGACTGGTCTGGAACTCTTGAGCTCGGGAAATCTTCCTGCCTGGGCCTCCCAAAGTGCTGGAATCACAGCCATGAGCTACCGTGCCTGGACAAGAGATACCTTTAAATGTCGTATTCTCAAACTGGTTGAAAGCCATTGATAATATAACCCAGTTACAGATATAATTCAAAGGCTCGATATAATGCCCTCACTGTAACATAAAAGAGAACAAAAGATTATGTTCTTTGATGGGCTAATTCTTGGGCATAACTACACCATTAGAATGCCACCACAAATTTCCAGAATTTCCCCTAGAGGGTGGTACTGTCCTTGTAGTGCACAACTGCATTAATTGCTAGTGAAGCAAGGATATTACCCTGAGACATTAGTGAGATTACGACCATGCGCGTTTGCTGAATGGGTAAGAAGGCCCATGGAATATCAATCTGTATGCATTAATTGCCCTGAGGGTTTTGAGTTTTTGTCTATATTCTGAGGGATAATTAGGGGGTGACTGAGTTACAGATGAACTACAGAAGTGGGTACAGAGTGTCTTGGTTCCCATACACTTTGTTTAAATTCTGTGGAGGAATGAAGTCCCGGGTAAAAGCTGAAAATTCTGTTTTTTCCCTAGGGTTTCAGAAGGAAACGTAGACACTAATATGTTGTTTACTGATATGTTGGCAACACAGCTGAATGCAATTTATTTTGTCTACATTGGTTTCTTAAAATTATACAATGGAGGAAATCTTTCCCCATGCCCTGGATGAAACTTGGCAGCTCATAGCTTTTCTGATTACCATTATTGTTACCTAATAGTGGATAACTCTAAGTTTCCCTGATTCAGTAATTGATTAATAAAATGTTCAATCCAATATATTAGGAAATGCTTCATTCTAAGGTAAATACTTCTGTTCCCTTCTGATTCTTCAGTTAGAACCTACAGTGGGTGGTCCCCTACCCTCTCTGGAAGAGGGTGTGGTTGACTTTTTTCTTCATTTCTCCCCTACTTTCCATTAGCTACTCATATTTCTGACTGCTCCAGAGGGAGTTATAACTTGGAGTGGAAAAGCAGAAAAGCGGCCAGAGAGTACCACTGAACAGATCTTAAGATAACTTTAGTCTCTCTGGGTCTAGCAGATGTTGAAAGTAGACTGTGCTGTGGCTGTTTTCATGGCACTCTGGAGGTTCCCTGCTGGTCCCACTGAAAGTTCTCTGCAGGCTAGAGGTGAAGGAGGTAGAGTTGAGCTTTTGCCATCTTCCTTTGGGGAATGGGTGGTTCTCACAACACTCAGTGCCTTTCTCCAAATAAATATTTTCACAAATCCTCTCTTTCTGCTGCCTTGATTCTTTTATATCCTTGAGGTGTCTTTAGACTTACCTAACTTCCTTTCAAAGTATGCAACTCGTACTTTACTTTGGAGTTGTATCTATTTTATGATGGTGCCTAAGTGGAAACTCCCAATTTAACATTTGATTTTCCTTAGACTCCTGGGTAACAGTGCTGCAGTGCGAGGAAGCTAGAGATGGCAAAGTCAAATTTAAATTTGATTTTTGATTTTAGATTTTACAACTAGCTTTGTGATTGTGAACAAGTCACATACCTATTTTAAAAATAAAAGTAACATATCTTAATAGGGTTGCTGTGGGATATAAATAGGGTATCCTGTAAATCATTTAGGCTAGATCACAGTAAGTTCTCAGTAACTTGTTATTACTGTTATCTTTCCCTTTTCTGTGAAGAACAATCTGACACCTTCAGAGCTGACAGATTTAGGAGATGAGAAGAAATTTCCTTGTAATGGATATTAGTATTCTTATGGATGGCCCCCAAACTGTAGCAATGGTGAAACACCCTCTGTGGCTTCATAGGTATCAGAATTGAACCCAGGAACTGGAGTAATAGAGATGACAGGGTCAACTATGAGTATCTAAGATATAACGAGGTGAGTCTTTGTGGGAGCAAAGTCCTGCAAGACCCTGCTGTGGGAAGTTCCAGTGAAATCTGTGCTATCACTGATACAGGAGCCCATCATCCCCACAGCCAGTGGTTCAAAGTGAAGAGAAGAGCATATTAGATTTCCTAAGAGGTAGAATTATGTTTTCTCTTCTTAAGGGAGAAACACTAAAATGGTTGGAATGTTTTTAGCTGCAAGCAGAAGACTACCTAACTAAGAGTGACTTGTGAAATGAAGATTTTTGCTTATCTAACATAACAAGCAGTGTAGGCAACTGTGGGTGAGAGTGAAAGAGTTCAGAACAGGGGTGGTTTATCAATGGACAGAGTCTGCTACAGGTGCCATCATCTTCACTTGGGTGTGACCGTCATTCTGGATACTTCAGAAAACCAAAACCCCAGCAAATCCAGACAAGCTCCAGAAATGCTCCCACAACTTAGGGTAATATGGATAAGAATGATGAAGAGGAAGTCAATATGGAATTACAGTTGAGAAATTCCAGAAGAAAAGACTGAGGCAGAAGGAGGAGAAGCAACAGTCAGTTCAGTAGTGACACTGGCTCCTTGAACTGAAGACAGGTTATCAGATCAAAGGCGCTCACCGCAGATGGGGTAAAATTAATGAGTATTAGCTCAAAGTTGATACTGTTGAATTTCAAATTTTAAGAAGAAAAAAAAGTCTAAAGTCATCTAAAGCATCCAGCCTGAGGAAATCAATATAGGAAGAAAAATCATGTAGGCATCAGATTTCTCCACAATATTAAATGGTAGAAAATGGAAACAATGGCTACAGATTTCTGAGAGAAAATTATTGATATAATAATTTCTAAACTCAAAGAAGACTTCACAAATAGTTTTCATACATGCATGGATTTTAACTATTTCACATATATTTTCATGAAAAAATTACTCCCCTAATTTTTTAAGTTAAAAAGGAAATGCACCAAAAATAGGCAATGAAATACATAATAGAAAAGAAGTGGCCGGGCGCGGTGACTCATGCCTATAATCCCAGCACTTTGGGAGGCCAAGGCGGGCGGTCACTTGAGGTCAGGAGTTCGAGACCAGCCTGGCCAACATGATGAAACCCCATCTCTGCTAAAAATACAAAAATTAGCTGGGTGGGGTGGTGTGCACCTGTAATCCCAGCTACTCGGGAGACTGAGGCAAAAGAATCGCTCGAACGTGGGAGGCAGAGGTTGCAGTGAGCTGAGATCGTGCCATTGTACTCCAGCCTGGGTGTCAGAGCGAGACTCTGTCTCAAAAAATTATATATATCATTAAGCAACAAAGTCACTAAAAGTTTATGTCTACGTAACTGTTTTGGCTTTGAAACTTTTATAACTTAAATATTCTCTAACTAGAAAATATATGAAATAATGTAGATTAATATCTGAGATATTTAAAAGAAAAACTGTAAAGTCTGGAGTGGAAGGATGGAAAAAGGGAGGAAATAAATCAGCTGAATTTTTGATCTTTCACCAGTAAAAAGACAAATAATGGAATAAAATTATTAGCGTGGTATCAATAGACTCCTTCCTCTCCCCCAGCCCACGTAAGAAAGTGTTATCTTGCTTGACAGACTTTCCTCTGCCTTATGTTACTGCCTAACTAGTTCTTGTGTTTTGGTGACATACAATTGGAAGATGTACAAAAAAGGATGCATCCTGAGATGCTAAGGTTATAGATTGGGAGAAATGAGGGAGCTAGAAAAAGTCAAACATTTCCCAGAAGGGAATGGATTGATTTGAGGGCTTTTCTCCCCCTTTGGAGTTTGGGTTTGTAAATAAGAAACCCTAAAGGTTGTGGGAGAATACTGAATAGGAAAGGAAAGGAGACTCAAGGTGTGTTCATGGAGGTTATGCGTCAGAACCTCTCTACATCCTTTGAAAGATGAAGGTAGAAAATGCAACTCCTTAAGACTCTGTTGAGTCTTAAAACAGAGTTAACATTCTGATGAACTTTGCTTTATGATGCTGTGCAGAGAATGAACCGCAAAGATGACAGCTTCAGTAGGGTTACACCTGGGGGATTTGTCTAAAATTGTGGACCAAAAGCACAGCTTTCCCTGAAATTTAGAATAAAACCATTGCTTTGTTACCGGAGTCAATAGCATGTTATTACCAGACTTTACAATAATAGTGGCAAGGAGAGAAATTCCAATAGCAGCTGGGATAACACCAGTCACGCCCTGGTGGATGTGCTGAAATCTGAGTTGTAAATGATGTCTCATGGGGAATGGATGTGCCAGCTGCAGAACTAAACTTACGTAGTCCTATGCAACTTCACTAAATCTACAAAGTCTAAAGGAATCTTTTAAGACATAGTGCAATCAAAATTATGCTTTAGTGCAGTGCCACAGATCCCCAGTTTCTCAAGCAGTTCGACCTCTGCAAATCCTCAGGGGAAGCCAAAGCCAGATCTAGATAACTCAGACCTTGGCTGGCCAGTCCTTCATGTCAGAACTGGATCCCATGAGGACATGGCGATGGCCACATAGACTTAATTTAGAATCACCGATAGGCTGTTTTCCAAAAATGGAAAGTAAAGTGTCAGAGACTGAAGAAAATCACTTTATATTATGATTAGAGAAAGTTCACAGATGAACAGTATTTAGCATCAGAAGGATGTTTCCAGCCTAAAGTTCTTAGGACCTAAAGAACTGAACTTTATGTACAGGGTGAATCAGAGAGAGGGACTGTTGAACAGTGTTTGTTAAACTCGATTTAGTGTACAGACAGGCCACATGAGTCATTGTTTCAATAGGGTGGCAGACGTTATTTTATTTGGGATGTTGGTAAGGAAGTGTATGTTCAATTATTTTTAAAATATTAAGCGTAAGATAAAATTGCGAGTTGAGTCATTCTCACTAGCTTTGTTAGGAAATTCCTGGAGTAAACTTTGGTTTGGCTTCAGTTGGTTCTCTGTAAAGATTAATATCCACTGGGTTCACCACGAGAAGAAATCAGAGAATGAAAACAGCACTATTAATGCCAGGAAGGCAGAGATAAGAAAAAACTCCACGTGGAGTGAAAGCTGCAGAATGCTCTTTTGACCTCACATCTATGGGATTTGGCCAACCTTACAAGTAAGTGGGTACCAAGTGGCAACTACATGAAAGAGGGTAGATAACAAATAGAATATTTGGGGTGACCAATAATGCTTAAACTGTTACATGGTGTCAGTTATAGTTTGTATTGCTGCTTCCTCCTATTTAACATCTATTGATAGAAACTGCAATAGGAAATTCTAAAAATGGGATAAAATAGAACCACAATATAAAATTCCAAAAAATGGCTTTGAGGGTGCAATCACCAGTTTCATGCAGTGTTAATTAAGCACACAAGCTTTGGCTAGCTATCAGATCTGGGAAAATGTATCTCTCTGAGCCTCAGTTTCCTCATGTGAACTGGAGATAATAATACTTATGTTATATGGTGCTTGACAAAGGTGTATGTGTGTGTATGTGTGTGTGTGTGTGTGTGTGTGTGTGTGTATAATACATATCACAGAGCAAAGTCCTTAGAAAATGGTATTCTAATATACTGGTATTATTATAAGTATTGTAGTTTTTGGTATATAGTACAGCTGACATTAATTGTATACTAAAAGAGAGTTTACAAGCTAAAAAATTTATTATATTTTCTCCCAAAGAAAAGGTTAGAGTATAGTAATATGCTTAGAGAGATGAAGAAAGATTGGGCAGATGGAAGGTGCAGGTATGGGTCGGTGATGGTCCTGACCAGCCAGAGATTTCCACTTGTGAACTTGGAGAAGATGGGCCTGGAACTGCAATTTGGAGGAGGAGTGCTCTTTGGAGGAGAGGAGCTGTAAATGTCAGTGTGTGCCTAGCAGTAGGAAACTAAGGAGAGAGGATCATATTTGGTCTAGAAGTGTTCAAGCGAGAGAGAAGAGTGAGGACCCAACTTGGAAACACTCTCTGTGGAACTCGGCTGGTCCCTGCGTGTGCACTGTGGCGTTCCCACTCATCCTGTCTGCCTCTGACTTTCCCTTGCTTGGGGCCCCACACACTTTGTCAGACTCTCAGGCGGACTCTCACAGGAGTCCCACATGTATTCCAGACATTGTTTTCTCATAAGCCCAGTCTCTACTTTTAGTCTCTCGGGTACTGGCCACAGTCTGGTCTGCCTAGAATTTCTCAGCATGGCTATGCATGTCCTCATTATACACATTACATAGAGTATGTATGTGTATGGACATTTAGCATACATGAATATGTGCATGCAATTTTGGTGAAGCATATAAGGAGTTTGCAGTATATGCCTAGTTCTCTATTTTGAAACAGAGTCCTTTAATTTATAACTTTTCTATTATACTGTGGAAAATGATAAAAGTAAAACAAGTGAGATGGAGGAGAGGATAGGGCAGAAAATAAGTGGGTGTATCACAGTGAGTGAGCTGAAGTGAACTATCAGTGGTCTCACAGAGGTGGTTTTATTCTTAATAAAGCAGCATTTATCGTTATAAAGGATTATAGAATATCAAGTTATTTAACAAAATCTTCCTCACCTGCTATAGAACTCTGGGTACAAGTTCATCTTTTCATTCAAATAATTTTGTTTTTTCAGGAGGTAGGGGGTGGAACCCAACAAATCCATTTCCCTAAGTGGCTGAAGTTGAGAGAGACAGTTTTTCTAAGAACACAACTGGAAACCTGTTATGAAACTTCAGTAGAATGGGCTGTTCCAGTGTGGAGTCCAATTTAATCATTACCTCATTTGTCTCATGCTCAGTCTTTACCTTCACTTTTCTTCATTCCTACAAAGACAATCAATGTCTTAACTTCATAGTTTTAAATGAGCTTCCTCTAGATCCACATAAACTAACACAGGAAATCATGTACCTTATGTAGAAGAAATGGTCCAGAGTGAACACCTAGTGAAAGTATGAGTTAAGACTAACCTAATCTCAGCCTTTCAAAATAAGATGATCCTATATCTCTAGAGAGTCTAATTTTTATTCTTCTTTGTCTTCTCACCTCTTAAATGATTTCTTACCCAGATAAAATAAACCCTGTAAGTTTCTAGCCCTTATTGCTATCAAAGTTTATTAACATGACTATATGACAAAGGAAAATTCCAACATGACAGATTTAAATATCTATACTCTGGGCACATAAATACCATGGTGGCCAACAGAAGTACAAAAGCCGCAATGCTATTTTGGTTTAGGAGGCTTGGTTTGAGACTAACCCTTCAGAAAAATGGGGTGCTGTAATCATTATTGTTAACATTTAGCAGGCACTTCCTCTGTGCCATGTTCTATGCTAAACATTTTTATGCATTATCTCACTTAATTTTCACAATCATTTAACTAGGTAGATACTCTACATGCCCTGCTATTATTAACACCCCTATTCTACACACAGAGGAGCTTAGGCTTTGAGGATAAGCAATTCAAGTCACACAAAGGCTAGCATGTTGTCCAGTTCCAGAGGGCACCCCTTAGAACTGAGGAGTCCACACTTGGCACAGTTAACATAGTGGCCCTGAGGGTAACATGCAGCACTAACATTCAAGTTCAGATCTTTGTGACTCTAGATACCATGTGCTCTCTATGCTATATATAAAAGAAATTGGAGGCCCTGTTGTAAGGAACGAGCACAATTCCTAATTCTAGAGGACAGAAGCCTGTTAACAGCCTTCAACCTGGAATCTGGAAGGAACCTGTATTATCTCAGGATCTTCTCATTTGGAAATGAAAATGGTCACACCCACCCTTTTCTTAACACTCAAGTCACTGGTAAATATTCATTTTCCAGCAGGCTTCAAAGCTGTAATCCAGAAGGACAGTAATCTAGGTGCAATTACTATAATAAACTGCTTTAAAAAATTCCCTTTGAGTTCATGACAAACCTAATTTATGCTTAATTCTATATTATTGCTAAGGGACAAAGTCTAAAGACTCTCCCATGTTTGTTTGCTTGTTTTCTAACAATGAAAAATGCAAGGGTTTTAAATTTACACACTTCACTTCAGCATATTTGGTTGGAGACTACTGAACCTTAAATTGACTGCAGACATACAGTGAGCGTGTTCTTATAATTTATTCCATTCCATTTCCTGGTTAGCTATCTAAATTTTTGGCCTTTTGACAAAATAGTCTACACAATTCTGTAACAGCATTCATCACCTTTTAAAGCTAAGAATAGACAATAGTCTGGCATTTTAATTAGACCCTTGCCTTCACGTGCATTTCGGCTCCAATCTAGCGAAACTGAATGATAGATGAGCGTTTGACGCGACTTCAGATGTCCCCATCTTTCCAATTGCATCACAATAGACAAAATAGAAATGCAGGATGTGAGCAATTTTGTTCATTTTTTTTCTTAAATCATATTTGGCTATTTTTCCCTTAGAGCTATTTCAATTCAATAAATGTTTCCTATTCTTCTAGCAGTGCAATGATGCTTGTCAGTGGAGTACCTGTTCTCTTAATACATAGTTATTTTCTAAAATGTTGGTATTAGAAAATGAGATGATGAGTCCAATTTTTCCAGGCTCTCTCTCTTTAGTCTCTCTCACACCTGACGGGTGCTCATGGTGCTGTATCTATGCTGTCCTCCTAGGAACCTGGGACCAGCTGACATTACCTCCTTTCAGTACGTGGAGCTGAATAGGGGGATTCACAGCTGGCTGCCTTGGGCCAACATGCATCAAACCTGGGCAGATTATCCAATTGGATTATTGGTTCAAGAAGGCTAGGCAGAGAGATGAGGATCTAGGAGGGAGAAAATAGGTAGAATAAACCAGGGAGATTAGGTGAATGCTTGAGAATTTGAAGCAAATGGCAAGGGTCAGATCTAGAAATTACTGAAGGCTTGTTGTGATTCATGCTATATTACAACTACAGGCAAGACTTGGTTCCTTCCCTCAGAAAAGTTCAGATAATGAGATAAATGCAATCTGGGGTGACATGTTAGAATAAAGGTGTGCACAAGCTATTGTGAAGGAAATTAAATTACCTAAGGAAGATGGGAGCAGGAGGAAATTCAGGGGCTATTTAATAAGAAAGGACACATGGGAGCTGAGTCTTGATGGATGAATAATCTTTTCAATAAGGAGGAAAGAAGGGAAAACATTCCGGAAAGGAGTAACCCAGTACAATATCACCAAGTTTTCATGTAGCAAGTGGAGATGACAAGGATTTGAGGGTGGCTATAATCAAGGTGACAATGAAGGAGATCCAAGAACTGATAGTGGCAAGGTGAAAGGACCCAGGACATAAAGGGACATCTGTTTTATATTCAAAAGTAAGGATTTTATCTGTGTATAGTGGGAATCATTAAAGATCTAAAGGTGGGGAAGAGAGATAAATTTGTTGCTTTGAAAGACTACATTGGCACCCATGTGGAGGATGCCACAGAAGGACCTGACATTAGAGAAGGGTGATTAGTTTATAGGCATTTGCAATGCCATTTATTATATGCAAGAGATGAAAAAGATCTGGACCAAGGTAGTGGCAATAGTAGGTAAGAGACACATTTGGGAAATATTTTGGAAATAGAATTTTGAAAACAGGTCACGTTGGGAGGCTGAGGCTGGCAGACTACGTGAGGTCGGGTGTTCAAGACCAGTGTGATCAACGTGGAGAAACCCCATCTCTACTAAAAATACAAAAACAAAAAAAATTAGCCAGATATGGTGGCACATGCCTGTAATCACAGCTACTCTGGAGGCTGAGGCAGGAGAATCACTTGAACCTGGGAGGTGGAGGTTGTGGGGAGCTGAGATCATGCCATTCCACTCCAGGCTGGGGAACAAAAGTGAAACTCTTTCTCAAAATAAAAATAAAGAAAAGAAAAGAAAATGGGTCATGGATGAGTCCCAGATTTTGGATGAGTGAAGGAAACACAGGAAGAGAAACATGGTTTGAAGCATGGTCAGGACAGATGAACCAAATGAATTGGTTTTAGAGTTTTTGAATTTTCAGAGCTCTAAGGAGTTCTGGAGGACATTTGCAAGAGCAGAATGGACCTCAGGAGAGTGGTGATCCTGTAGATGAATATGAGCATCAACTCATGGAAGGCAGTTGAAACCAGAGCCTGGATGAGATAACCAAAGAGATGGCGATAGTGAAAAAAATAAAGGCCAAGGACAAAGCCATGGAGAACACTATTATTGAAGGGGATAATGGAGAGGATGATATTATGAAAGCCAATCACTGTGGAAGTTTCAAAACAGTGACATTTAACATTGTCAAAGAATCTGAGATTAAGTGAAAGGTTGAAAAGCATTTGAGAATGTGTTAGATTTCACCACGGTGATCTTAGCATTTCAGTGGAGGGACAGTTTTGGGTTGTGGAATGAATGAAAGGCAAAGAAGTCAAGATTGTGACTACTCAGTTTTTCTAGAGGCTTGACTATGAAGAGAAAAAAAGATTTATAATACTTGGATGAGACAGGTGGGCCATGTATTATCTTCATTTAACAGATGATAAACTAAAGCTCTGAGAGGTTGTAATTTTCTCAAGGTCGACTGTTGGTCCATAACAGAACAAAAATTAAGTCTGTGGTCTTCAGATTCCCAGTTCAGTTCTCTTCTACTTGTCCACGGAATTGACTTATCCCTTAGTGCAGGGTACAGGATCATAATCAGACATACCTGTGACTATGGTATATTTCACCCAGTGGTAAAAGTATTAAAGTTGGGCTAGGGGAAGGGAAGAATTGTTTTTCCTCTTGGTCTGAACTTGTGGACTGCACACAGGTAAACTTCATTTTAAGCCGCATTTGGCATGTTTTCCTGGCTGGGTGTGAATCTGTCCAGCAGCCAAGTCCTGTTTTTCTTCTCTGCTTTATCCCTGACAGCCTTGTGCTACCACTGTGATTCCAATTCATGACCCGAATAAGAATTATAAAAAGTAAATTGCATTCCCATATATATCCCTATTACAGGCCAATTACGTCGCCGCCTGAAATACTTTGTCACTTGGATAATATGCATTGACGGAACCTTATTTCCTTGATTTTAAAACATGCATTTTATTTGGTGTTTTCTTTAGAGATTAAAGCAACTGTTCTTGCAGGGATGCACAGGCTGCTGGAGTCAGAACAGCCATCTGCACTAATGAGGATTACATAAACATCCCTTGCTCTCATGTAAAGATAAACCTCACATCCAGGCGTGAGGAAACTAGGTCTTGTTCCTAATTCAGATACTATGGACTTAGGTCAACAATGCTGGCCTTCTTCACCAAAGGCATATAATCTTAGAATTAGATGCAGTGCTTTGCAATGCTTGGAGACTACGTTCACCAGAAAGATGGTATTGATCTTAGAAAAGATTAAGCTAGGCTGGGCACAATGGCTCATGCCTGTAATACCTGCATTTTGGGAGGTCCAGGCAGGTGGATCACCTGAGCTCAGGAGCTTGAAACCAGCCTGACCAACATGACCAACCCCATCTCTACTAAAAATACAAAATCAGCTTAGCCAGGCGTGGTGACATGCACCTATAATCTCAGCAACTTGAAAAGCTGAAGCAGAAGAATCGTTTGCACCTGGGAGGCAGAGGTTTCGGTGAGCTGAGATGGCACCACTGCACTCCAGCCTGGGCAACAAGAGCAAAACCATGTCTCAAAAACAAAACAAACAAACAAAGCAAAACAGGAAAGAAAAGAAAAGATTAAGCTAAAGAGTGCATTCACATATCTTGTGAATTAGCCTGACTCCCAAATGGACTTTTTATCGTAAATACTCAAACACAAATATTTATTTCTCAAGCAACCAATTTGCCTTGTCCTGTGAGAAGTAGCCAATTAAAAATGGACACTTTTTGGGACAGATGCTAAGATTCTTAAGAGTAAGAACCTGTCATATTTTCTTGGTAATTATTAAAATTATTAATAAGCTATTATATATTATTATTAAAACATTATCAAATTCATATGTACACATACTTATATGTAGTAATTGTTGTAATCGCATAGATTAACAAATGTTATGAGTTAATACTTATTTATTTTGCATATTGTCATGCCCAGTAAATAATTTCTGATTGATTTCATTCCATTTGAGATTCATTAGTAAAATCACTACAGTTTTTAAGTTGAACTAATTCCCACTCAATCAAAGAAGCAGTGATAATAAGCTTCAGAGAAATCTGACTTACAGAATCTTTGGCTGAAGAGCTGTATTGAATATGAAATGGCTAGGAGAAAACAACAGAAAGATGAGCGCTTTCCTTCAATATTTAAAATTTTTTGCCTGTCAGTCAGATTTACTGTCTGGTTATAGCTGATCACAGTGGGAGGCATAGGTGCAAATAAAATAGATATTTTTGAGCTTTATTTTATGTGCAGTTATTAAATTCTTCTATAAAATAAGAAGTTAGCAGTGCTAAGATTTCTTCCTTTCATTCTACATCCTGAAGTTCAGTCCCAGCCAATTATTTCCTAGCATCCTTGTATATCAGGAGGAAATAAGTCTAATATTTAACAATTCTAAGTGGAATTCAGGAGAGTTTAGAATTTTTAATGTGAACATACATTTTCTTGAGGTGGAAGCCCTTCATTAGTTCTCAGTTTTGTGAAAAACATTTCCATCTTGGTGTCACCAGCCAACCTCCTGGCCTGATCCCAGCTCTGGCTGAACCAAGAAAACTTGTGTTCGCATGGCTAAGGAAGCAAGGTTCCAAGCTGGAGTGGAGGCAGTGTGGCTGGGTGCCCATGAGGTAAAAGTTCTTCCCAACTTCACAGCTGTCTTAAAGCTGTACTCAAAATACTTCCTAAGCTGCAAGTCCAGACGAGGAATACTAATTGGCCAAATATGTTCAGAGATTTTACTGGGCAACATGGCTTGAATCCTGATTTCCATTGATTGCCAGAAAGTGTAGGAAAGCTACATCTTTGGGGCAATGGCAAATTTTGCCATTTGTAAAAGTGAAGACTATTTCTATTTTAATGAATATTTGAAGACAATATTTGAATCCTCATTTCTTCAATAGAGTACAAGCCTAGCTCTGTACCTGTCATAAAATGGGTGCTTAATAAATGCTTGCCAATGGAATAAAGGGAGGCTGTTCCCACCTTGCTCACTGCATTTCCTACTTTCTCTTCTATATTTTTAAGTTGGAAGGAAATGAATGCACTTGCACATCAGCTTCATAGCCGGTGCTGCTCTTTATCCAAATTTATTTTTTGGAGGCTCAAACTAGTCAAAAAGCATCAAAGGAGAAAAGTAATCGGTCTACCTCTCTCTCTGGTCTCTGTAATGCACTCATAAACAATTTCAAATTAGTTACATACAGCAAAGACAGGAATCTGTAACACCGAGCCTTCATTTCTAGCCTCTTCATCTTCCACATTCTAAGGAAAATTCTCTCAGGCAAATTATATGAAAATCCTGAAGGACTTGTGGGCACCTGGTAGCTAAGATCAAATGAAACAGAAAATAAAATGATTCTTCACTCTTGGAATGAACTGGCAAGTCTCCTTTCCAAATATAATAGGCTGTTAAATGGGACATATGCTGTTTCCTTCAAATTCCAGCTAAAGCCTCAAAGCTAAGGATGATAGAGGCGATGTACCCACACTTTCTAAAAAGAGATGCCAGACTCATCCACGCAGGGCCTGCAAAAAGATAGTGGAAAGGTACCCATCATTCACCTCCAGGCTGTGTAGGAGGCGACTAGAATGTCAAGAGACATTTTGGTACTTGATAAAGGTTGAATAAATGAATTAGGAGAAAAAGAATGATAAAAAAATAACAGAGGGTGAGAATAAGATCAATACAAAATAAGAGTATACAGTTAATAGGTTTCCAGTGGGAAAAAATATTATACACCACGAGAGTCCTGTTGAATTACATGAACTTCTGTAACCCAGAAGTGGTTGTAAATTCTTATAAATGGATCCTATAGATTCCCCAATGTTCCCAACACAAGTGTGTGATGTACCTGACATGCAAACTCAAATGTGTGTATGTGAACATGTATGTATGTAAGTTCTATGTTTATTGGGCTTTATTTTCTACACATTGTGACCTCACCAGCCACTTCTTCCTCCACGACTGCATTCCTCAGCCAAGAAAAGGAAGAGAATTCTAACGTAATATTCTTAATATTTGCAGTATTTCTGGAATTGTTGAGAAAACTGCTTATAGCCCATGGAAACTATTGTATTGGGATGTCATGTGAGAATCTTTCTGTCGTAAGCCCCCACATACACCGATATTCAAAGTCCAGAGAACCGCCAAAATTGGCGGCAGCCATTTATCCACATTGCTGGCTGAAAAGATTCCACTTCCGGGAATCGGCCTAACATTGCCTCTCCGCTCCTCCATTCGCCTTTGCTCTTCCCCCTCTCCTCACACTTAATAGAAGGACGGATCTAGGACGGATCTAAGACGGGGGAGGCTGCCTTTGGTGAGATGAAGAGCGTGTGACACAATGTATTTTCTCCCCTGAAGACCTTCCTGCGTAGAGGAAAATAGGGAGTGCTGTCCTTTCCTGCAGGGAAAGGAGAAAGGACCAGGGAGAAAGAACCCTTCGTAAAGATGAGAGAGGGGGCTGGAAGAGAGACTGGACCCCAGTCGCGTCCTTGCCTAAATAGCGGGCCTGTAATCTGCTCGTGTTACTACAGCAGGAATAAAAAGAGAACCCAGATCCAAGATGGCCGATCACTAGCAGCTCAGGATTGCAGCTCCCAGTAAAAGCGCAGAGAGCCAGTGGACGCCACACTTACCGATAAGTTTTTGCTGCCCACGGACCAGGACATTCCCAGTGGAGGAGCCCCATGGATCGCCAGCGCGACCCTTTCGGCTGGCATGGCTTTTTTGCTGGCACCTCGGCTCGGCGGCTCTTGGTGCGGAGTAAACGGGACTGAGTCTCCTTTTGGATGATGTTTGGC
>PVKP010038620.1:0-20747 GCA_004027715.1 Plecturocebus donacophilus
AATCCAGAATCAAATCGGAGGAGCAGTCCCGAGTGCCCACCTCTCGGTGAAGTGCCCTCCTCTTCCTCTACCCGGACCCGAACAGGAAAGTCGTCTCAAGAAGGTCCTGAGATCGGGACTGTCAGGGTCATGCGCTGCTTGTGGCATTCAGCCTTCCTCCCTGTGGCCGCCCCCCAGCACCGCCTCCACCGTTTTGCTGTGCGGCTGCAGCCAGAGAGCCCTGACCTTCCGGAGGCGGGTCAGCCGGGAACTCGAATGCGCATGCGCAAGCCTCGAAGGCTGAGTCGGGTTTCACGTCACACTGACTGCTACCGTCGCCTGGGGAACGGTCTCAGCGGCTTGGCGGAACAGCTCTCTGTGGCAGTGCGTGGGTGTTAGGCTCTGCACCCCCATCCCCTTTCCTGGGGATCCTGCCAATGGTCCCGTGATTCTGGGAGTTTGGTAGGATCGAACCAGGCTGAGAAAACATCAAGTGGAACTTTAAGGAGGCACGCAAGATCCCTAAGGATCCCCACAACGCTTCAGGCCGGCCTCAACGGTGCTGTGGTGCGTCTCCCTCAAAGCTGTCCCTACTGGATTTTCGAGGTACAGCCTGCCTGTGTTCCGCGGGGGGCTGCTGTCTCCCCAGTGGGCTTCCTGGCAGAAATCAGAACCCCGCAGCCTCAGAAGTTGCCTGGCTGTGTTTGTTTCTGTGCAAGTGTTTGATGTCAGTGTGTGTGTGTGTGTGTGTGTGTGTCTGTCTGTCTTCCTGTGCATGTTCATGTGTGTGTGTGTGAAACGGGGGTGTGGTGTATGGTAAAACGAGGTTGACAGGTGCACTTCAGAGCTTTTTCTCTATTGTCCGCCTACCTTCTGATGCGTGTCTGTCTGTCTTTGGCTCAGCTTGGGAGCTGCAGGGCTGCGCGTGCTTTGTTTTGCTCGCGGTTTCTAATGCTTCAGTGTAGTGGGGGGCTGGCTCCGACCCACAGGCACCCTAATCACCTCCCTATCTTGAGGGGTCACTTCTTGAGTAAGAAGATGCGCCCAACACACCCCAAAACAAACTCCTCCAAGGGCCCTTAGATCTGCGGCACATCTAGGGCTGGACGGACCCTAGCTGTCCCGTTTTCAGGACCCCTTTGAACTCACCTCTACTCCGGCTCCACCAGGAGCCGGAGCTTTAGGTGAGGCAGGCACTCCATCCTCTTCGGATTTCCCTCCGGGTCAGAGGATGTGTGCAGAAATAATAAGGTCAGATAAGTGTGAAGATACAATCCGCTGAGGTGTGGAGGGGGTCGGCACCTCCACGTGCAAGACAGATGCAGACGGCTGTCACAGAAACTACTTCCTTCTCAACACTCACCTTTCTGAATGACTGGGTTGCTGGGATGCTCCTGGAACCGTGGGTGCCCCTAGCTTCCGCTGACAAGGAAACTGTTGGTCTCCCCGTTTCATCAAATGCCTGCATGATGCCCACAGGATGAGAGGGAGCCTGCCATGGCTGGCCTTTATTTTCTAATCATGGCTGTGTTTCATTTCATCTGCTGCTGTTTTCTCAGTGTTGAGGGCTCTCCGATTGTTGTTGCTGGCTGGGACAGCCTCTCAGCACTGGATTTTTCAGCTGTCAGAGATTTAAAAGCAAAAGAGACTGGGGGTTGGCTGGGTGCAGCCAGTTCACAGGTAGTAATCCTGGTTTGGAGATTGGGATATTTTGCACTTGGGGGGGTTCCTTCTGGCTTTTCTGGCAGGAATCCCTGCAAGAGGCTTGGACTCCGGCACATGCTCTCTTGTGGTGCCAGGTGTGCTTTGCTTGTGCATCCTTTATTTGGGGACTCTCAGTTGTCCTCGGCAGCATGCCTGGACATCCCTGGCATTTTTTGATTTACCCTAGAAGGCTTCTGAGATACTCTCTTCACCTAATTTTCTCCCACCAAATTTATCACTCACAATGTTAACAGATGGTCATACATAGCTTGAAACAACTGTGTGGTTTTGTAGTCAATACATTGAATTCTTTGTAAATCTTATTTCCAGAAAACTATTTTCTAAATTAATATAGAAATGTTAACATACAAAACTGTGTGTTTCACACTAAGATAATTTTTTAACCCACAGTATTTTTTTACACATCACTGGCAGATTCTCTTCCTGCTTTCCCATTCAGTGATGGATGTATTCTAATAAAAAAGGCTTTCCTAATCAGTGGCAAATACTTTCCAGATTTCCTGTAAACAGAAAGATTATAAATGTTGTTACGCTTTAACAGTAGTTCCTCCATCTCCTTTTAACCACTTGCTTGTTACACTGACCCAAAGAACTACAATTTCAGAACCATAATGACAACAGTAATAATGATATATATCACACATTAAGCTCTTGCTTAATTTCATGTCTGTTTCTAAGCACTTCACATGGGACACCAAATAAACAAACTTAGCACAACCAAGAGAATCCAGAGACAGTATGCATTTAAAGATCTCACATTAGTTCATAAAAAGATATAATATTTAGCATTGATTATAAGGGTTTCTCATTTAATCCTCACAACAACCCTATGAGCATGCTTGCTAATGGATACTTCGGATACTGTACAAATCAACTTCCATGCCCTGTAAGTCTTCTCTGATTTGTAAAGATTAAGAAACCCAGTCATTCTTCCTTAGATGTCATAGAATAAATAATGCACTAAATGTAAATGTATTAATAAGATTCAAGAATAAATGCCTCCTACCAAATAAATACAGAAAGTTGGCAAGGAAACGTAAAAAACATTCAGTGCTCCAAACCACAGGTGAACAAGACACCAACATTTCCTGTAATAACACATTAAAGCATCATTTCTGCTTTTTGTTTTTGCAGTGTCCCTGGTGTTGTAAATTTATACTTTATGTAAATTGTTCTATTTATAGCTGAGGAAGCCTAGAATGTGAATATTTCATATACATCAGAGGAACACACTGCTGCCAGTTTTTATCTTTTACATGGGTCCTGCCCACAAAACTATTATGATCTGCATTTTCATTCGTCACCTAGGTGATGTGACTCTTCTCTTCTGCCTGAGCCCTGTCAAAAAAAAAAAAAAAAGAGAGAAGAGAAGAAGAGAGGAGGGGAGGGGAGGGGGTGTTGGCTCCCATACTTAGAATTGGGTGATGTGCAAGAATTTTAATTTTATCCCTGTATCATTCTGTGTGTGAGATTGTGTTGCATATGCCTCAGTCCAGCAACTAAGTGATTTGACCCTTCTGCCTGGGCCCAACCAACAGATGGAATTCTGACATAGTGCTAAACCCAGCATCTTCATGATGTAACTCTATTCCACTGCCTTGGCACTGCCCACAGACAGCACTGTGACATATCACTGTCAGTAGATTCAGTTAATGTGAGTCTATCATCTCATGTTTTGTCACTGTGCACAAAAGGCATTGTGACATATCACTGGGCCCCACACCTAGGTTATGTGATTCTCCTTCCTGTAACCTGCCCAAATGGCCCATTGTGATACATTACTGGTTCCAAAACCCAGGTGATGTAACTCTCCTGATTGGGCCCTACAGGAGGCATTGTGACATCACTGCACCCATTACCCAGGTGATGTGACTTACTTCTGCCTGACCTCTGCTCACAGGAAATATGACCTATCACTGGGCCCAACATTTAGTTGATGTGACTCTTCTATCCTTTTTAGGTTCTTCCTGCAGGAGAGGTTGTGACATGTCTCTGGAGCAAACAGTAAGGTGATGTCACACTTTTGCCTTAGTCCTGACCTAGAAAGCTTTGTGACATATTGCCAGGTTCAGGACCAAGATAATGCGAGTCTCTTGCCTGGACACTGCCCACAAGGGGCATTGTGACATATCTCTAAGTTCATGAACTATTTGATGTGATTCTTCTTGCTTACCTGGGCTTTGCCATTAGAAGAGATTGTGACCTGCCTCTGATTCCAGCATCTAGGTGTTACGACTCCTGATTTGCCTGTGCTATGCCTACAGAAGACAGAGTGAGTCATCACCAGGTCCAACATACAGGTGATGTGATTCTGCTGCCTGGTCATTGCCCACAGGGGTCACTGCAGCATATCTCCAGGCCTGTTACCTAGATGGTGGAATTCTCCTGATTTTTCTGCTTCTGTTCCCAGTGGGGATTGTGACATATTCTTTAACCCAAAATTTATGTGATGTCCTTCTTTTCTCATGCCTGGACTCTGACCACTGTTGTAATTTTGACATAGAGCTGGGCTCATCTGTCTAGGCTATGTGACAGGTCATGTGACTCTCTTCTTTTATCCCAAGCCCTACCTACAGGGATCACTGGCACCTATCTCTGGGCCCCTCACCAAGAAATGATGTAATCCTCATTCTTGGCCCTTTTCTCAGTGAGTACTGTGACATACTGATAGACCCAGCACCTAGGTGAGGTAACTCCTTCTACTTCCTGGACTCTGACCAAGGAGGTGTTGTGATGTATCACTAAGCCCGGCACACAGGTAATGTTACTCTTTTCTCCTGCCTGAGCTCAGCATAATTGTGTAGTGTGACATATGGCCTATCTTAACATTCTCTATGTGATGCAACTCTTCAGTGTGAGCCCTGCCCACAGGGGTATGATGCCTGTCTCTTTGTTTATCACTTGGTGTGATATAATGTGTTCTTTTCTGCCCAGGCCCTGCTAACAAGGGCGAATTTAGCACATCACTTGGTCCAGCACCTACATGATGTGACTCTCCTTTCTCCAGGGCCTCGGATATTTGCTGTACTGTGAAATAACGCTGGGTCCAACACCTAGAATATAAAAGGCTCCTGCCCATAGGGGGCTTGTGACATACATCTGCATACACTACCTAGGAAATGTCACTTTTCTTTTCTGCCTGCATCCTCCTAACAGAAAAGATTATGACATATCACCAGACCCCACAACAAAGTGATGAGGCTCCTTTGACTAAATCTTGAATACATTGATCAGTGACATATTGCTGAACCCTCAGAAAAGATTGTGACATACATCTGGCCCCAAACTCAGGTAATGTTACTCTCCTGCTGATTCCCAATCCAGAGGAGTAATTGTGACATATTGTGGCCCAGTACACCAGTGTGATGATGACTCTCATACCTTGAAGTAGCCAATAAGATAAATACTGTCTATTATAGTTAGGCTTAGGGAAAAAGGTAAGATTCTGGGCGTCCTCTTTGTACAAAGGTCACACAGGTTTACCACACTCTTGCATATGATATAAAGCCCTCAAGTGGTTCAAGGTCACAGGAGATATTGTTTCTGTGATGCACACACTGCCAATCCTTAAAATAGTCATCCTCTACTAGTCATGTAAGGAGGAGAAAAAAATAAAATAAATAGAAAACAAAAACAAAATAGTCATCCTCACACATAGACACAACCCACTGGTGAGATCCTTAATCTTGCACATAGACACAGTCTACAGATGGAATTATGTCAGTCATATGTGAACATCTAGCCACATATGTGATACTGACCCATTTCTAAACCCAGTTCACATGCAGATGAGTACTATTCTATTTAGACCCAGCCAACTGGGGAGGTGTTCACTCTCATACCTGAGCTTAGAGTGACAGGTACAATGATAGGTTCATGTCAGCATGAAGGTCTTAATGCAGATTGCAACTTTCATGCCTATCATATTTTATTAGTTCATTTTCACACTACTATAAAGAACTGCCCACTCGGGAGGCTGAGTGAGGCAGGAGAATTGCTTGAACCCAGGAGGCGGAGGTTGCAGTGAGCCAAGGTTGTGCCACTGGACTCCAGCCTGATGCCTGGTGACAGAGCAAGACTCAGTCTCAAAGAAAAAAAAAAAAAAAGAACTGTCCAAAACTAGATAACTTATGTAAAAAAGAGGTTTGATTGACTCACAGTTCCACCTGGCTGGGAAGGCCTCATGAAACTTACAATCATGGCAGAAGGGGAGGCAGGGACCTTCTTCACAAGGTGGCTGTAGGAAAGAAGTGAATGAAGGAGGAAGGAGGAACTTCCAACACGTATAAAACCAGCAGATCTCCTGAGAACTCACCCACTGTCCCAAAAACAGCATGGAAGAAACTGCCCCATGATGCAATTACCCTCCTCCCTTGACACATGGAGATTAGAATTGTGGATGAGATTTGGGTGAGGACATAGAGTCAAACCATGTATCTCATAAATTCTATGGGTGGTACAGAGACTATACCAACAGAGCCCAGCAGAAAATTGAGATTGTGACACTCGTATACACACACAGTCGAGTAAAGATTGTTGTTCTCTCACATGAGCATGGTCCACTGTTGAGGTTTTGAATCTTATATCTAGAGGCAGTCAAAAGTTGCAATGTTGACTCTCATACATGAATTTTGGTATGCAGTGTTCGATCTCATACATGGATTTGCTATGCCTGGATTTAGTGACTCTCAAACCAAAATTTAACCCACATGTCAGGCTGTGATCTATCTAAGGGGACACAATGCCCAGAAAACATTGAGAAGCTGCTGCACAGATCACAGTTGAGATTGTGACTCATGTACTTCACCCAACATACAAGACATTTTGACTCTCATACCTGGAACCAGGACATGTGAGGGATTGGTAAGCCCATTCCTGGAATTTTTTGAAGGTGTGAATGTGACATATGCCTCTGCCAAACACCTGATTTGACTTTCCTGCCTGGGCTTGTTCGCAAATAGAATCATGATATATTGCTGGACCCAACTAGGTGAGACGACTCTGTTGTGAAGCCTTGGTGTGTCTTACAGGAAGCGTTGTGACATATCACTGGGACTTGCACTTAGGTGATGTAAGTTTTCTCTCCTACCTTGGTGCTGCCCACTGGGGGCATTGTGACAGATTGCTCATTCTAAAACCAAGGTGATGTAACTCTTCTGCCCATGCCCAGACTAAAGGGGGGATTGTGACATCTCTCTCCACTCATCACCCAGGTAATGTGCTCTCATCTCTTGCCTAGTTTCTGCTCATGGGAGGGACAGTGACATATCCCTGGGCTCAGCACCTAGCTAATGCGACCCTTCTCTTCTTCTTTTTTTTTTTTTAAAGATGGGATTTCACCATGATGGCCAGGCTGGTCTTGAACTCCTGACCTCAGGTGATCCCCCCCACCTTGGCCTCCCAAAGTGCTAGGATTACAGGCGTGAGCCACCATGCCTGGCCGACACCTCTCTTCTTCCTTGGTTCTGCCCACACAGGAGATTGTTGCATATATGATGGACCAGTGCCCAGATGTTATCATTTGCCTTGGTTCTGTCTTCACAAAGTATTGTGACCTGTTGCTGGGCCCAGGGCCAAGGTTATGTGACTTTCTTGCCTTGATTCTATCAAGAGGGGGCATTGTGACATATCTCTGAGTCCATCACATATTTGATATGTCTTTCTTTTCTTATCAGGGTTCTTCTTATAAAAGAGATTGCTACATATCTCTGTGACCAGCATCTAAGTGATGTGACTCTCCTCTCCTGCCTGGGCCATGTCCACAGATAAAAAAGTGACTTATCTCTGGGCCCAGCACACAGGCAATCCAATTTATTTCTCCTAGTCTCTTTTTACAGGGGGCATTGCAAACTATCTTTTAACTCATCAACTAGTTGATGTAAATTACTTCTCTAACCTGGGCTTTGCCCATAGGGGAGGTTGTAACAGATCACATGGCCCAGCATGTAGATGACGACACTCTCCTCTGATTGTAACATATTGCTTTTCTCAGCACCTACCTGATGTGACTCTCCTCTCACACATTGTCCCTGCCCCTTGGGGTGATTGTGACATCTAGATGGCTGTAGTCCCTAGATTCTGTCACTTTCCTCTTCTTCCTGAGCCCTACCCACAGAAGGCAGTGTGCTGTATCTTTGGAGCTCTCACCTAGGTGATGTGGCTTTCCTGCTTTGGTCTTCCTCTCAGAAAGTATTGTGATGTATTGCTGGACCTAGAACCCAGATGATGTGACTGTCCTCTACTGTTTTGGCTCTGACCAAGGAGAGATTGTGATGTATCACTGGGCCCAGTGCCTCAGTGCTGTGGCTCTCTGCTCTTTCCTAGGCACTGCATACAATGCATATGATGTCATATGGCTGGGTCCAAAACCAAGATAGCGCAACTCTTCTGTGTTGGCAATGTCCACGGTTGTATTACCGCATAGCTTTTCCTTTTAATTTAAACTTGAATCCAACAGCCATGAAAATAGTTGTAATTACTAAATGCCACAATGTGGTAACTTTTCTCTCCTTTTTCCTTTTCTCTTCCTCCTTTCCATCACTTCCTTTTTCTCTTCTCCGCCTCCCATCCTCCCCCTCCTCTTCACCACCGATATTCCTCCTCCTCTCATCCTTTCCTTTTGTTCGTTTGCTTTTTTCCCTCCTCCTCCCCCCCACCTGCTCCTCTTGTTTTTCTTTCCTCCTCCCCTCCTTTTCCTATTTTCCACCTCCTCTCCTTTCTCCACTTCCTTTCCTTTTATCTCATTTTCATTCCTTTTTCTCCTACTTCTCTCTTTCTCTTCTCCTCCTGCTCCCCTCCTACTCTTCTTCTCTCATCCTTTATTCATTCTCCTCTCATCCTCTCCTCCTGCTTTCTTCAACTTCTCCTCCTCGCCTCTTCTCTCCTACTCTACTCCTGCTCTTCTCCTCTTCTCATACTTCTCCTCTCATTCTTTTCTTCTCCCCCTCCCCTTCAATCCTCTCCTTCCTTCTCATTTTCCTTTCCTCGTCCTTCCCCCTCCTCCTCCGATCTTCCCTTCCTCTCCTTCTTTCCTGCTTCTTCATCTCTTCTCCCCGTCTCCCCTCCCTTTCCTCCCCCTCCTGCTTTCCTCCTTTTTTTCTCTGCTTCTACTCTTTTCCTCCTCCTCTCTTCCTCATCTCCTTCCCCTCCTTCTCTTCCTCTCCTCCTCCTCCTAGTCCCCTACTCTCCTTTCTTCTCCTCCCCTTCTCCTTTTACTTTTCTCTTCCTCACTCCTCTCCTTCTGTGCCTCTCCTCCTTTCTGCTCTATTTATTCTCCTCCTTATCTGCTCTTCCTTTTACTCCTTTCTCCTTTTTCTCCTTCTCCTCTCCTCCTCATTCTCCGTCTCTTCATCTCCTTCTACTCTCCTCCTTTTCTCTTCCTCTTTTTTCCTTTTCCTCTACTCATTTTCTCCTCCTCCTCTCTTGCTTTTCGTTTTTTTTCTTCTTCTCCTCCTCCTTATTCTTTTCTCTCCCTCATCCTCCTCCTTCTCCCCTTTCCTTCTTTCTCCTTCTTCACCTTTTCTCTTCCTTCTCATCTCCTTTTTCATCCCTCTCCTTCCTTTTTCTTCCTAGTCCTCCTCTCCTACTCATCTCCTCCTTTCTCCTCCACCCTTTCCTCCCCCTCTCCTTTTCTTCTCTTCTCCTCTTCCCTTTTCTCTCCTTCTCGTCTTTTTCTCCTTCTCCTGTTCTTTTCTCTTTTTCACTTCCTTCTCTTCTCCGCCTCATCTCCTCTTCCTGTGCTCTTCTTTCTCCTCTCCTTCTCTTCTCCTTTCTTATCCCCTTTCTCCTCTGCTTTTTCTCCTTCTCCTTTTCCTCTTTCTTCTCTCCTCCTCCTCCATCTTCTCCTATCTTCCTCCGACTTCAGTTTCTTCTCAGTTTCTTCTACTCCTCCTTATCTCCTCCTCCCTCTTTTCTCATTTTCTACTTCCTCCTCTTTCCTCCTCCTCCTTCTCTTTTTCCCATTCCTCTTTTTTATCTCCCGTCCTGATCCAGTTAGCCTTCTCTCGTTTTTTTCTCCACCACTTCTCTTCTTACTATGTTCTTCTCATTTTCTCCTTCTGTTCTTGTTTTCTCCTTCTTTTCATAGCCTCGTTTTCTTTTTTCCTCCCCCTCTTCCTCCACTCCACTCCTCCTCCTTCCGAGCCACTGCCGTGCCAAGCCGCACCCAGCACGTCATGGTGACCTCTGCAGCGCTGTACTAGCAAGACTTCATGCGCATCTGCATTAGCTTCTGAGGGTGGGAATCCAGCCCAACCCAGGCAGCCATGTTTATTTATGCATTATTCTATGAGAAAGGGTCTTGCTCTGTCACCCAGGCTAGATTGCAGTGACACAACATTATGACTCACTGTAGCCTTAAGAACTTTTTACCTCAGCCTCCCAACTAACTGGGACTACAGGCGTGGCTCCCCACAGCTGACTAAATGTTTTTTTGTGGTGACGGGGTCTCACCATGTTGCCCAGGCTGGTCTGAAACTTCTGGGTGCAAGTGCTCCGCCTCCCTTGGCCTCCCAGAATACTGGGGTGAGTTTATTTTTTATAGCGCCGTCGGGACTCGGGACTTGGATGGTGCAAACCTCGGAAGCCAGAATCATCTTCCCACGCTGCTCCCCACCTTCGGCCCTCTCTCTCCCGGCATCCTTCCCCCAGTGGAAGGAGGAACTTTCCCTCTGTGGCCTTTGCAGCCCCTCTCTGGCAGTGAAGCCTGAAGCTAGAGCGCCTGCTTTCCCCTGCAGCCGCCAAGCATCGTGGGTGCAGGTCAGGAGGTGGCCTCCTGGGGAGCTCTCGCCAAGATCATTGGTGACAGCCCCTGTCGCGCCCTGCTCTGCGGAGTTGATCTTCCTGGGTAGAGGACACTGGCGTCAAGGGGGCAGCAGGCAGTCCTGCACCCTGGACCTTTCCTGGCTGGCGACTGTGGGGTCGCTGATTCTGCAAAAGGTGACCAGCAAAAAAGGGCACCAGGGCCCGGCCATGCGGGCGCCTATTGCTCCTTGCCCTTCTGCTGGCTGGGTGCATGTTTTACAGGGACCCATCGGAGTGCAGTGCACCTTCCCAGTCAGGGGCTTGGTGCAGGGTGCCGTCTTGAATCTAGAAAGAAGTTTGGAGGCCCTCTCCCATTGGAACAATTTGTGGCTAGTTCCGGGGCTTCCCTTCCTTCTCCCACAGCGGCCAGCGGCCTGGTGTCACTTCCTCTGCCCCCAGCACCAGCCTCTGTCGGGGACCCCTGTCCCTCTTCACACTAATGTCTCTAAGGAAACTGCGACCCTCATGTTTGCTAAGGAGCAGGGGAGGTTATTCCCGTCGCCGACGTTCTTCCTGGGAAGCCGGACATTTTCTGGGCCTAGGGCTCATTGAGGACGTGACCCACTCCCTGGCCAAAGGTGACGATGGGGCACAGCAGCCCATCCCACTCACTGGCTGGGAGACTGCAGAGTGCGTGACGAGACCCGGCGGAGAACGTGCCGGCCACTGGGCCGCTTGGCAGTCGACCGTGCACCTGGCGACCCTCATCAGCGCTGCATTCATGAGAGGTTATAAATTAGGAGAAAAGAATTTTTCCCTGCTCAGCAAATTTGCCCTTCATGTTTCCTTAATGGATAGAGGATAGAACACAAGCCCAGATCCGGAGCAGCAGTTCACATCCCATTACAAAACGACACAGCTTCCAAGTTAGCAGCTGCACACATTCGGGGAATATTCGAGGGATTTTCTTCTCTCCTGGGTGCTGATGTTAGTGGTTGTGGAGAGACAGAAGGGTGAATAAAAAATATAACGGTTTGGTAGGTTGAAAAACGTCTCTGGGATTTTCATTAATAGAAAATTGAACGCTCGTTCTCGTTTAAGAGTTTAGATTTCAGCTTAGCTCTTTCAGAGTCAATGTAACCAAAGTTTGCCTGTTAGACAGGAATGCTAAAAATAGTGACACGTTTCTGTCTGGAGGAAACAAAGTGATTTTTACAAAGGCAGAGTTGCAAGTACATCCCCATATGTTTGAGGGTTTTATTCTTTCTTTAGATATGTAGTGGTCTCTGCACCTGTTCACAATGATTCTGAACTAAATAGAAGTGGAAGGTGAGTAAAGGGAACTGCAAAAAGAATGTGATTTTTTTTTCTTTTTTTTTTTTTTAGACAGAGTCTTGCTCTGTCGCCAGGCCCCAGGCTGGAGTGCAGTGGCGCAACCTCGGCTCACTGCAACCTCTGCCTCCCGGGTTCAAGCAATTCTCCTGCCTCAGCCTCCTGAGTAGCTGGGACTACAGGAAGGCGCCACCACGCCCAGGCAATGTTTGTATTTTATAGTAGAGATGGGGTTTCACCATGTTGGCCAGGATGGTCTCAATCCCTTGACCTCGTGATCCGCCAGCCTCGGTCTCCCAAAGTGCTGGGATTACAGGCGTGAGCAACCGGGCCGGCATGTTTTCATTTTTTTTTACACCCGTGAAAAACATTCTGTAGATTTGATGCTTTTTCAAGTAGGCAGGTATAATTTCTAAATCATATTTCAATGAGGAAGTCTGAGACCTAAGTCTATGCTAAAAAGCTCTTTCAAAACACACACACACACACACACACACACACACACACACACACACACAGAGAGAGAGAGAGAGAGAGAGAGAGAGAGAGACAGAGAAAGAGAGAGAGAGAAAGCTTAGTTCTGTGCCACCTTCAAGATTTCCAGAACTTTTGCAGGAATGGGTATGAATTCCTTCAAAAGGATCTCATGCTTCATTTCAGGTGAATTAAGTTGCACTGTTTTATTCTTTAAAATACTGCTAAACTGGTTGCATATTAGGATATCTTGTTTTTAAAAATTTTCCTGGATGTGTGATACTTTTTGGAAATCCTACTGATGCTTATGGATACATGAATATCATTCTCTGGGGTTTTCTAGATACCACTTTCTCATCAGAATTTCAGACTCTAAGCCTTTAGCTAGACAGACACATGTTTGTTATGTCATGGCTAACATGCATTTCACTGAGCTGGTACAGGTGATATGTTCATACCTAACTTATTACAACATTCATGTGACCATTTGATAAATGGGTCTTTTATTTTAACTTACTTCAGGCAGACTCCTGAGGCTTTATTTGCATCTGAAACAGGAACAGCATGTTTAAGAAAAAATAAGCCTTATTAGTCCTACATTTGATCAACAGCTATATATTGGCAACCTGGTGTATGCCAGGCACTGTCCAACATAGGTGCCCTGGTAATAAATGGCTGGTAATCACTGTAGTTGTCAGCCAGGCATGGTGGCTCATGCCTGTAATCCCAGCACTTTGGGAGGCCAGGGCAATCAAATTACCTGAAGTCAGGATTTCAAGACCAGCTTGACCAATGTGGTAATACCCTTTCTCTATTAAAAATACAAAATTTAGCCAGATGTGGAGGTGGATGCCTGTAATCTGAGCTACTCAAGAGGCTGAGGCCAAAAAATTGCCTGAGCGTGGGAGGTGGAGGTTAAAGTGAGCCAAGACAGCACCAGTGCACTCCAGCCTGGGCAACAAGAGGGAAACTCCATCTCAATCCATCAATCAGTGTACTTTCCCTACATCATGGGTCCCCAACACCAGTGGCCTGTTATAAAACAGACTGCACAGCAGGAGGTGAGCGGTGGGTGAGCAAAGCTTCATCAGTATTCACAGCCACTTCCCATTACTCGCATTACAGATCAGTGGCAGCATTAGATTATCATAGGAGTGCAAACCCTATTGTAAACTGTGCATGTGAGGGATGTAGGTTGCACATTGTTTATGAGAATCTAATGCCTGAAGATCTGTCACTGCCTCTCTTCACCTCCAGATGGGAACATCTAGTTGCAGGAAAACAATCCCAGTGCTCTCACTGATTCTACATTATGATGAGCTATATAATTATTTCATTATATATTCCAATATAATAATAATAGAAACAAAGAGCACGATAAATGTAATGTGCTTAAATCATCCCCAAATAAAACCATCCCGCCACATCTGTGGAAAAATTGTCTTCCACAAAACCAGACCCTGGTGTCATAAAGGTTGAGGACCACTGCCCTACATTGTACAGTGCCTGGAATACACCAGGTAGCCAAAAAAAAACCTTAGTGGGGTTAATTAAATACAACTTTTAAAAACTGTATTTGGGGTCAGGCACAGTGGCTCATGCCTATAATCCCAGCACTTTGGGAGGCCAAGACAGGTGGATCATGAGGTCAAGAGATCGAGATCATCCTGGTCAACATGGTGAAACCCCGTCTCTACTAAAAATACAAAAAAAAAAAATTAGCTGGGCATGGTGGAGCATGCCTTTAGTCCCAAGCTACTCGGGAGGCTGAGGCGGGAGAATTGCTTGAACCCAGGAGGTGGAGGTTGTGGTGAGCCGAGATCGTGCCACTGCACTCCAGCCTGGGTAACAAGAGTGAAACTCTGTCTCAAAAACAAATAAACAAAACAAAAAAACTGTATTTGTCCTTTCCTAGCTTGCTTTGTAGTTTCTTTTTTTCCTTTTTCTCAAAGACAATGGGGTAGGAATATATAAAATGTGTGATATTTCTGGTGGTTTAATTATTTAAAAATATTTCTTATTCACTTTGGTGTATCTTCTTGGACTGTTATTTTCACCCTGCTTTTTTGAAAGCACTCAGCAAAGATTCCACATTTATACTCAAACCAACAGTATTAGGTTGGGTGGGCATGTTGATCCATTTTATAGCTGCTTTATGATCCACCCAGGGGCTCACAATAAAGTAAGGTCTGGATCCACAGTTCCTAATTACTACTTAGGTCCATGAATCAGCTGCTTTATAAGAGTCAGCTTGATCTCAAAAAATAATGTAGCTTTAAATGTATACTGCTTGTTTACCTCTAGGTATGTGTGTTGTTATTCTTAATAAAGAAATTATATATTTTCAAAATAAGTTTAATTGAATTTGAAGATATAAAGGAATTTAAAATAAAACTTTAGCCTTTGGTGGCATTGCCATTGATGAATATGATGATAGGCATTTTTTTCAGTAGCTTCTCTACCTCATGGGATTGTTGTAATGTTAAAATAAATGTTCTAGAAACTCAAAACCTACATATAGAACAAAGTGGTGTATTTTGAGATCAGGAAGATCTGTGGGTATCCACTGTGGGTTTTATCTTCAGAACTTTGAATTTTCTTTTTTTTTTTGAGACGGAGTTTCACTCTTCTTACCCAGGCTAGAATGCAATGGCGTGATCTCGGCTCACTGCAGCCTCCGCCTCCTGGGTTCAAGCAATTCTCCTGCCTCAGCCTCCTGAGTAGCTGGGACTACAGGGGCGCACCACTATGCCCAGCTAATTTCTGTATTTTTAGTAGAGACAGGGTTTCACCATATTGACCAGGATGGTCTTGATCTCTTTACCTCGTGATCCACCCGCCTTGGCCTCCCAAAGTGCTGCAATTATAGGCGTGAGCCACCGCGCCCGGCCTACAACTTTGAATTTTTTAGTGTCTTGCTTTGGGAAAGGTGCTACTGGCCTTTAGTGTACAGACACTAGAAATGCTGCTCCACATCTTACAATGCACAGGACAGCCCCAAACGCCAGCAGAGCTGAAGTCAAGGAAGCCTGCTTGAAAGGTAGAGTAGTTGCCTACAGGAATCTCATCTTACTTATAATACATATATAGATTAAAAGGAAAGAATGGAAGATATTAAGACAAACAGAAACCAAAAGCAAACAGGAGTATCTATGCTTATATCAAATAAAACAGATTTTAAATAAAAAGTGGTAACACTAAGGATAAAGAAGGCCATCATCTAATAATAATTATTTCAGCAAGAAGATATAACAATTCTTTTTTTTTTTTTTTGAGACAGAGTCTCGCTCTGTCACCAGGTTGGAGTGCACTGGCTCGATCCAGGCTCACTGCGACTTCCGTTTTCCGGTTTCAAGCAATTCTCCTGCCTGAGCCTCCCGAGTAGCTGGGACTGCAGGCAGGTACCACCACGACCGGCTAATTTTTTGTAATTTTAGTACAGATAGGGTTTCACCATGTTGACCAGGATGGTCTCGATCACTTGATCTCGTGATCCACCCACCTCGGCCTCCCAAAGTGCTGGGATTACAGGCGTGAGCCACTACTCCCGGCCATAACAATTCTTAATATATATGCAGCCAACATCAAAGCTCTCAGATTTTAAAAAGAAATATGATTAAACCTATAGAGATAGACAATAGTACAATAATAGTAGAGAAATTCAAGATTCTACCCACAGCATTAGACGGACCACTGAGATAGGAAAGTTGACAAATTAACAAAGTCTCTCCAAAAATAAAAACTATATCAACTTTCTACTTAGATCACAGTAGAATAAAACTACAAATCAATAAAGAGAAATTTCAGAAACTATAAATTTAAAAAGAATTGAAACAAAACAACATACCTGTAAACAGTCACTGGGTAAATGACTTAAGATGGCTGGCCAAGGGTGGTGGCTCGCACCTGTAATCCCAGCATTTTGGAAGGCTGAGGCAGGTGGATCACCTGAGGGGAGGAGTATGCAACTAGCCTGGGCCACATGGCAAAACCTCGTCACTGCAAAAAAATATTTTTAAAAATTGCTAGGAGTGGTGGTACACACCTGTGATTTTAGCTACTCAGGAGGCTGAGATAAAGAGATTGCTTGAGTGTGGAAGGCAAAAGATGCAGTGAGACAAGATTATGCCATTGCACTCCAGCCTGGGTAACAGAGTAAAACTCATCTCCAACAGAAAATTAAGATAAAAATTAAAAATTTGTGGGAAAAAAGATGAAAATAAAAATACAATATAATAAATATCTGAGATACAGCAAATATAGTACTAAAAGAGACGTTTATTGCCTAAATGCCTGCATCAAAAAAGTAGAAAGCTTACATATTAGATCCTGACATCACACATCAAAGAACTGGAATATTAATAACATACCAAATTCCAAGTTATTAGAAGAAAAAGATAACAAAAATCAGAACAGAATCAAATAAAATAAAGACCAAAAATGATACAAATGATCAAGAGAAAAAGAGCTGATTTTTCAAAAAGACAAAATTGATAAATTGCTAGCTAGATGAACCACAAACAGAAGAGACATCTAAATAAACAGAATCAGAAACGAAAGAATAGACATTACAATGGATACAGCAAAAATACGAAAGATCACTAGAAACAATTATAAACAACTAGACACTCACAAACCTGAAAACCTAGAAAGAATGAATAAATTCATGAAAACATACAACCTCCAAAGACAGAACCAGGAAAAAAAATAGAGTACCTGAACAAACTAATAATGAGTAGCATGATTGAGTCAGTAATAAAAATATGTCTTGAAAAAGAAAAGTTCAGGAATAAATAAATGCACAGCCAAATTCTATGAAATGTACAAAGAATAATAATCCTCCTGAACCTCTTTACAAAAATTAAGGGTAATAAAATTATTTCTAAGTTACTCTGAGGTCAGTACCACCCTAATACCAAAACTAGCCAAGGAAACAACAAAGAAAACTATTATTATACTATATATATACATATGTATATATATATATATATATTTTTTTTTTTTTTTTTTTTTGAGAGAGAGTCTCGCTTTGTCACCAGGTGCCAGGCTGGAGTACAGTGGCATGAGCTCGGCTCACTGCAACCTCTGCCTCCTAGGTTCAAACAATGCTCCTGCCTCAGCCTCCCAAGTAGCTGGGACTACAGGCATGCACCACCACACCCAGCTACTTTTTTTTTTTTTATTAGAGACAGAGTTTCACTATGTTGGCCAGGATGGTCTCGATCTCTTGACCTCGTGATCTGCCCACCTCAGCCTGCCAAAGTGCTGGGATTACAGGCATGAGCCACTGCGCCTAGCCTATACTATTTATATTATTATTATAAAAAATAGACAAATGGGACTGAAACTGAAAAGTTTTGGCACAGCAAAAATAATAATAATAATGAACAGGGTAAATAGGCAACCTACAGAATAAAAGAACATATTTGCAAACTGTGTGCCAACATGAAACTGATATTCCGAATTTACAAATAACCCAAACAACTCAAAAACATCATCGTAATAATAAACAAAGAATCCCATTGAAAACTGGGCAAATATCATTGCTAAGAATTTTCAATAAAGGAAAACAGCTAATATGCATATTTTTTAAATGCTCAATCTCAATTAAAAATAGAATTACTGAATAGATTCAGAAATCTCATCGAGTATCTATACAAAAAAATAGTTTATTATATGAAAATGATACCTATACTTGCATGTTTATTGCAGCATGCCCACAATACCAAACCATATACACAAGGAAAATTCAATACTGAAAATACTTGGGAAATTCAGAGAAGACAAGTATAATAGTAACAATGATAATCCAACTGAAAAATACTCAAAATACTGAAAAAATATTTTGCCAACAAATATATACAAATGACCAATTGGTATGTAAGAAAAATACTCAATATCACCTGCCAATGGGCAATTGTAAATAAAAACAAATGTAAATAAAAACTTCAAATGTTAGAATTGCTAATTACAAAAAGAAAAAAAGAGGTTGGGCATGGTGGCTTAGGGAGCACTTTGGGAGGTAGAGATGGGTGGATCACCTGAGGTCGCGAGTTTGAGACCAGCCTGATCAACATAGAGAAACCCCATCTCTACTAAAAATACAAAATTAGCTGGGCATGGAGGCACATGCCTGTAATCCCAGCTACTCGGGAGCCTGAGGCAGGAGAATCACTTAAACCTCAGAGGTGGAGGTTGTGGTGAGCCAAGATTGCACCATTGCACTCCAGCAAATAACAAGAAATAACAAGTAACATCTGTCATGAATGTTCTGAGATTTCTGAAACAACTCTTAATATCACCACTGCTCTCACATACTTTAGATATAAAAAAAAAGAAAAGAAATAATCTAACATGCAGTTTCTCAAAAATACTCAGAGATATTCTTATATTTCCCCAAAGCAATAGAAGAGCAGGCATATCATGCAGGACCTCATAAGCCATAAAGAGAACTTTAGCTCTCACAGTATCTTCAAAGAAAAAGCACTAAATATAAAGTAGAGTCCATAGAGAATTTAAGAGTACGGGACAAAAGGTGCTCATATTTGAGAGCTTGGCTTTTTAGAAAACGTTTCCATTGAAGCAGAGCTTCCCATACCACATTTTAAGGTCTGCAATTCTTTTTGACCACTGTACCTCTCATCTGTGTAACCAGCTTCATTCATGCTTAAATACCTGAGTGTTTACTGCTAATATCTCTTTACATTCCAGGGATTTTTTTTATTTGCTCAATGCAGGAGATCAGATCAGGGTTAGAGACAGCAAGGCCTTTTTTTTTTTTAAAAAAAAAAGTAACATGACTGCTGGGATACTCCAGTTACCTACCTAGTACTATGTTTAGTAGAGAAAAGATATTATGAAAGATTCTGGAAATTTAATTCTGAAATATTGTTTCCTGACAGAACCTTCAGAATACTTAGAACATATTTTACATTTCTGGGTTCTTAGTTTTACTATCCAATACTATTGAATTTAAAATTGATGCTTCGCATAAATAGAACCAAAGACAAAAACCACATGATTATCTCAATAGATGCAGAAAAGGCCTTCAACTAAATTCAACAGGCTTTTATGTTAATAACTCTCAATTAACCAGGTATTGATGGAACATATCTAAAAATAATAAAAGCTATTTATGACAAACCGACAGCCAATATCATATTGATTGGGCAAAAACTGGAAGCATTCCCTTTGAAATCTGGCACTAGACAAGGATGTCCTCTCTCACCACTCCTATTCAAACAGTATTGGAAGTTCTGGCCAGGGCAATCAGGCAAAAAAAAAAAAAAAAGAAAAGAAAGAAAGAAAGAAACGGTATGCAATTAGGAAAAGAGGAAGTCTAATTGTATCTATTTGCAGATGACATCATTGTATATTTAGAGGACCCCATTGTCTCAGCCCAAAATCTCCTTAAGCTGATAAGCAACTTTAGCAAAGTCTCAGGATACAAAATCAGTGTGTGAAAATCACAAGCATTCCTATACATCAGTAACAGACAGAGAGCCAAACCATGAGCAAACTCCCATTCACAATTGCTACAAATATAATAAAATACCTAGGAATACAACTAACAAAGAACATGAATATTTCCTATTTAATAAATGGTGTTGGGAAAACTGGCTAGCCATATGCAGAAAGCTGAAACTGGATCCCTTCCTTACACCTTATACAAAAATTAACTCCAGATGGATTAAAGATTTAAACATAAGATCTAACACCATAAAATCCCTAGAAGAAAACCTAGGCAGTACCATTCAGGACGTAGGTATGGGCAAGAACCTCATGACTAAAACACCAAAAGCAATGGCAACAAAACCCAAAATAGACAAATGGGATCTAATTAAACTTAAGAGCTTTTGCACAGCCAAAGGAACTATCATTAGAATGAACTAGCAACCAACAATGTGGAAAAAAATTTTTGTACTCTCTACCCAACTCACAAAGGCCTAATAATCAGAATCTACAAAGAATTTAAACAAATATACAGGAAAAAACAATCCCATCAAAAAGTGAACAAAGGACACTTCTCAAAAGAAGATATAAAACAAGCCCATCAGACTTCTTTGCCATCACTGACTGCCACTGCATCCAAAACCAAGTCCACCAAGACTTTCAGCCCTGATCGCAGTTTGTACTTCTGAGCCAGCCTGGATCTTCAAAAGTGCTTGTCTTGTAGTTGGGCCTGACTGAGACCAGCCCGGCCAACATGGTGAAACCCTGCCTTTAATAAAAATACAAAGATTTTCTGGATGTGGTGGCAGGCGCCTGTAATCCCAGATACTGAGGAGGCTAAGGCAAGGGGAATCACTTAAACCCAGGAGGTGGAGATTGCAGTGAGCCAAGATCGCGACATTGGACTCCAGCCTGGGCAACAAGAGCGAAACCCCATCTCAAAAAAAAAAAGAAAACAAACAAACAAAATTCCAAAACACCGGAAAGAGATCCAAGATGGCCGATTAGCAACAGCTCAGGAATGTAGCTCCCAGTGAAAGCGC
>PVKP010038621.1:0-20751 GCA_004027715.1 Plecturocebus donacophilus
AGCTGGAACTGGTGTGTTAACCTAAGGATTGATAACAGTGGCAGTTTGGGAGCTTCACAAAACAAGAGCATGTGGTTATCTTTAGCTTATTATCTACGTGCAGCTGATGGAATGAGGGCCTTACAAGGAGCCTACAAGTCTGGCTACGTCATAGTGCTACGAAGGGGTTTTATATCCTTGAGCACAATGTTTATGGTAACAGAGCCGAGGTCACCCTGCACCGGAACATGAGGCACGGAGAGGTCTTCCTCCCCAGAGGCCTCCCGCAGCCTTCACAGTTTGTTGTTCCTTGTTTATATGTGACTCATAACCAGTTTATGTACACACTCTGGAAGTCCTTTCTCCTTTGCTGCTTTTCCTAACACCCTTGCAGCCTGGGAGGGGTGAGCTCCAGGTCTTTGTTAGGCCCACTCCAGTGTCTGGGGCAGGGTGAATATTGCCACAAACATCCCCCATTGCCCCGGTGCTCAAGGGCAGCCCAGAGCAGAGTGGATCCTGAGCCCTGAGCCAGCCATCAGGAGTGTCAGGCTCAGGGGCCACTCCAATGTAAGGTAGACACTAGGGACGTGGCTCCAAATGGCCCCGCAGGGAGCCTCCTTCAAAGGCACAGGACCCTGGCACCCACCTGGGCGTTGGCTGCATCGCTGGCTGAGTGCCCAAAGCAGGTGACACTACCACTTCCTACCCTGGGCACAGCCCCCACACTTCCTATGCAAGTGCAGCCCTGCCCTGGGCGCAGCTCCACCTCAGGGACCCTGTCTGCTGGAGCTCGCTGTTTCTTGCCAGTGGCCAACCCAGCCTGGCCCCATCATAGCAGCCCCCCGGGTGGTGGGCTTTGGAGGCCTGTCCACTTCCACCCTGCACCCTCCCTTCAGTAGCCAGCATGATGGCAGTGGCTGCTACAGACAGTGTATCACTGCCATCACCATCACCTTTGAAATTAGGTTTTAACATGAGTTTTGGACGGACACATATATTCAAACCATAACATAGATGCTGAAAAATGGCATGTTTTTATTATTGTTATTATAAAAATTGAAATTGCTCATTTAATTCAAAGAGTGCTATTAATAAAACTGTTAGTTTTATACAATTTACCCTCTGTTTTTGCCATTATAGGTCAAAATTGTAATGTAAAAAGTAGTTTTATAACTTAAGCCTTTGCAAATAGGCTTAGTTGTAAAGGAAAAAAAATGCACTCCATGAAAATTATTTTTATTTTGCCCAAATATTTATGCAAGAACTTACAAGTCACTAATAAAATGTGATTAATGTTTAGAATTCTTTTATAAAAACATGCCCATTTGGTTAAGGGAGGTGGGTGCCTTTCTATGAATTTATGAATTAAAATACCTCCTTTCACGTAACTCTTATACACATACATATATGCTCTTTGTCTGTAGTCCAAGGGACTATTTTATACATGACGGAAGATTACCCCTTTTAAGAACTCACTGTGCCTATACACAAACCCTATTCTAGCTCCATCCCAGAACCTCCACTGCTGTGGTGCTAACATGTATAATCTACATCGAATTCTTTTGCTCATTTTTATGAGTATTAAATAGAACACAAATGCATTAATAGTTTCAGTCTCTAAATTGATTGAAATAGAGGGTATGCAGTACAGCTTTGACTGATAAATTGAAATCTATTTGTTCAGTCTCCTATATCTTCACATGGTTCTGTTAAAAGACTGTAATTGATTTTAAAGTTCCATTTCTCTCTCTCTCCATAAAGAGTTCAGTTAATATTTTGTCTTTTATTTTTGTTTGTCTTGAATTTACAAAGACAACAATTTACAAAAAACAACAAAGAAAATTGCGTTTGGTTCTACTCCCTAAAGAGAGTGAGCATCTTTCCTTTCATAATTTATTTTCTTTCCATTGGAGTCTCCATTCTGATTTTTATTCCATTATCACATTTGTGATAAATGTATATCTATTCTTCTTTATTATCTTTATAGTTTTGTGAGAATAACACTCGTCAAGTTAAACTTACTGACCTCAACTCACTGCTAAGATTGTTTTTGAATGAACATTTTACATAATCATTAAAATAATTTCATGTTTTCAAAAAAATTAACATTAACTGATATAAATTAAGATTTTTTAAATAGAAATTTTATTTTAATATGGAGAAACATTTAGTTAATATACGATGTTAACATTTAAAAGACACTATCAGAGCAAATAAACAAACAAAAAAGATGATTAGAAGATTCTCAATCTGAGTTAATGAAGACACAGTACATTAACATTTGAATATTTGAAACGACATTAATTATTTCATATGTGGCAGTTAAGAACACAGGCTTGAGTCCAAAGGCATGTGGATTTGAATCGTGGAATAAACCTGGAAGACTTGGATTCTGAGCAAGCTACTTCAACTCTTGTCATAGATTCATAATCTGTAAAATGAGGTGAAAAGTGACAATACCATTAATCACCTTATAAATTTTTAATAAAATACAAATATTTAAAATTTGCCTGAATCAGAGTAAGTTCTTGTTATTGTTGTTGTCGTGATGTTATTGTGAGTAATCAGTGTTAAAATGAATTAGAGTCTTATGGTACACATATAAAAGGAATACACTCTAATTTGTGGCATTCTCAGTCAAAACAGGAGGGGCCTTGTGAAGCATGTGTGCACAGGTATCAATTCCAGAAGAGGACTCTAAATACTCACCCATACCATGCACCAATCTAAATCCACGTGCATAAGTCACAAGAGAACGAATATTCATATCAAACTTTAAGCCAAGCAACTTTTTACTCACAGGCAATAATGGGCACTAGAAGCATATGGTTCGTGGCGAGCCTATCCCTCAAGGCTCAGCAAAACTGCTCAAGACAGATGGAGTTGTGTCTGCAAGTTCTCACATTGCACTTTAGCTGAAGGACCTTGAAAGAGTGTTCTGCCCTGGATTTTATAACCCAGGGGCAACTTGACCTCTGGGCTAACTCACTGCAAGTCACTCTGTTGTAGGAGGGATGGGAACAAAGCCTGGGCTATTTGGACCAGTTCCTCTTTATATTAGGTTGTTGCATTCTCAGCACATTCTGAAAGCTACAGTGAGAAAGAACGGGAGAACTAGGCCACCAAGATTATTTGAGAACTTGTCCTGCACTCTTGAGTCTGAAAAAAAAAATGCTCATTCTTTCATTAAGTACTTAATGAGGGCCACGTATGCACCTGACACTATAGTAAGTGAACAAAAATCCATGTGCTCTTTTCCTTCACAAACTTATAATCTAAGAGAAAATATAGATATGTGTGTGAAATTTCACACAATTAATTCCACTTAGTGAAACCTTCAACAAACATTGAGCATTCATGAGTTAATAGGCACATTTAAGATGCTCCAGATGCAGTACTGACCAAACCCAGATAAATGTATCTGTTGGACATGTGAGTTGTGATGCTGAAAATACTCCAAATACATAAATTACATAGTGTTACGTGATACGAAGAAATGCAGCATGAGAGAAGGTAACTGAGAAAGGTGCAGGTGCCAGTTGGGGATGTGACATAATATTGATTTTCTGGAGGGTTCTTTAATAAGGTTAGTATTGAGTTAGGATATAAAAGAGTAATTAGGATTACCAGGCAAAGAAAGAGAAAGAGCCTTCCAGGCAGAAGGATCACATGTGAAAATGTCTGGTGGTAGACTATGGCATTAGCATTTGGAAGAACAGAAAATTTCTTGTGGTTTGCTAAGAAAGAGCAGTATTAGAATTGCTTTATCAGGTCCATATGATTGAGGGCTTTTAAGGGTTCACCGCAGGCTATTATATTCATTTCTGTGTTGTATATAGGTCTACGTCAGACTGGCACTGGCTTCTTTCGTAGCTACTTTTCCATAACTAACATGTACAACAGAGTTAATACTTTGTCTACACAATTCATCCATCCTATGTGTATTGCTTTATAATTCTAATTTCTCCATTGTAAAGAGGGCAGGCTTCAGAGTTAGGCTGGTGGTGGCATCCATATGTAACACTTATTAACCGTATGACTTGGACAAATGACGGACTCTTTCAGAGACTCATTTTGCTCACCTATAAAATGAAAGGCAATAATGCTATCTTACATACTATTGTGATGTTAATATGACTGAATTTTGTGGGATGATGCATTTAGCATAGTTGTGATGTCATAAGCATTCAGAGGTTTATGACTTTTAATGAACATAATAATAAGAGTAATAAATATTTCTATTGTAATGGAATCCATTTAACATAAGGACTTCAGGTGATCTAACTTCCATAAGCAACATTTTTCTCTTTCACTCTTCTTGAATTATTGGTTTAGTACACAAAACAAATTCTTTCACACAGATAACTGCCTGGACATTTTTCTTTCTTTTGTGGTTGTTGTTTATTTCTAAAATATCTTTGTTACTTCCTGGAATAAAAATTGCCCAATAACAAAAAAACAGTGCTCACTTATTTAGCAGTACCTATCATAGCAAGGAAGAACTGCTTCATGACTACTAAATAGAAAACTAAAGGGTTTTTAAAAAAATTTTTCTTTGAATGTTTTTGGCTCTGTCCTGCATAATGAAAACTCCTGCATAACTCACATTCAGATTAATAATACTACATGGTGAACATAAAGACGATGTTCAAATTTTGTTCAATGGAATATTAAAAAGCTCTAAATGTAAGTTACCAAAAAAAAAAAAGAATGGGATTATGAGTTATTCTTGGAAACAAAATATGTAACCTTCTGTGGTCATAGAGACAATGATCTCTACTATTACATTTTAATAAGTTAACCATTTTAAATTTCAATAATACATATAAATGAGCTATCAGTGAAACTGTCCCATTATTTCAATGAGAAACTAACAAAGATATATATTACACATCATCATACTATTTCTCAAAAACAATATTTTTTACTCCTTATGACATTCAATTTTAACATTATGTACACACTGAATTCACATCTCTTTCCAGAAGAAATGAGATTTTCATTTCAAATCACATGGGTATAAATGTAAGGTCAAGCTGGTGCCGAGTTGATCTGAAAGAGGCCAGGTCTATTACCCGAAAGTGGTGCTTGATATTTCTTAGCCTGGGTGATGGAATGAGCTTCCATTGCTAACTGAGAAATCTCTATCAAGTTATAATAATACCCCTAATTTACTGATTTTCCTTTGAGGATGAATTTAGATATAAAATATACATAATTGGATTTAAATAATTGAAACAATTTTGTTCCTTCTAAGGAAATAACAATCTTAAGAAAATAATATCTCTTCTGAAAACTGGCAGAAGGCTGAAAAAATACATTAAAGTTCTTTCCAATTATTTTAAGAATTCTGATTGTAAAATAAAAAGACTTTAGGAAAAAAACACATTTGAAAGTGCATGCAGAAAAAGATATAGTTTGGATATTTGCTCCACTCAAATCTCAAGTTAAAATGTAATCCCCAATACTGGAGGTGGCGCCTGTTGGGAGGTGTTTAGATCATGGGGGTGGATTCCTCATGGCTTGGTACTGTCTTTGCAATAGCGAGTGAGTTCTCAATTTGATCATAAAAAGTGAGGACACTTCCCCTTAACTCTGTCTCTCTCTCTTACTCCTGCTTTCACCATATGAAGTGCCTGCTCCACCTTCACCTTCTGCCATGATTGTAAGCTTCCTGATGTCTCCCTAGAAGCCAAGCAGATGCCAGCACCATACTTCCTGATGCCTACAGAAGGGTGAGCCAGTTATACCTCTTTTCTTTAAAAATCACTCAGTCCCGGATATTTCTTTATAGTAATGCAACAATGGCGTGATAAATAAAAAGACTTTATTATATTTAAAATAGTTCATGTAAGATGCTGTGGTATTTTTATATTCCTATGATGTCAGTTTGCACAAAATAAATTATGAACATACCCTTACTGTCCTTATAGTCTTTGGGGGGAAATTTTAATATTTTGACACAATCTAAAGGCATTAAGAGATCATGTTTAATAAAAATTAATTGAAGTAATTGAAAAAAGACTAATAAAATGTATTAGAAAGGTAGATAAAACTATTTTTAATAAAAATGTGTCTGTTAAGAAAGAAAAATATTTCCAGAGTTCAAACTATATTTGGGGAAAATGCATTGAAAGAAAATATTAATTTATTATTGCAGAGGTAATATAAGTATTATCAACTTGATATGATTACAGTGTCCCACCAAAAACATGCTTAAATTAAATTTGTATATATTTTATAAACATAACCAAATTTTAATCATATCTAATGAAAGGCTTACAATGGGTTTAATTTTAATACATGAGATTAAGTATATGCTGAAACCCTCTTCTTCTGTTCACTTCAGATACACCAAAATGATAGCCCACACATGAAATAAGAATGAAAAATGACAGAGTCTACATTGTAGAAACTTGTAATGGAAACCAAAAAAACAGTAAAAAAAAGACACCATGCTGCACCTCAAACTCGGAGGAACTCTTAAACTCAGTGGCCAATAGAACCTAAGAGTTAAATTAGAATTTTCTCATGTGGCTGGAATCCAGGATCTTGAAGAATATGTAGGGCTTTTTAGGGTTAGGGAACAAACCTTTACAAGCTATAATATGCTCATACACAACTGTGAAACTGGATACTAGAAACTCTATATATCTACTATGAGGGTCAAAAGCAGTATCCCTTGCCAAACCAAGCTTTATGTGGCATTAGTGCTGGCATAGAAAAGCAGCCTGAGAAACAGAACAGAAAAACAATAGCTGCAACAGTAAGTTCTCATACAAAGTTATTTAATAGATCATGGGAGAGCATTGTTAATCAGTCTAATAGAAATATATTGATCCATAAAAGTTACTGGGAACATGGGTATCCAGCATGGTTTATAATGAAACTGGATTTCTACTTTACAGACTAAACAGTTGCAGAGATTGACAACATAAATACCAAAAAGTGTAAAATCTTTGGAAAATAACATATAAGGATGTCTTTATAACACCAGTGTAAGAAAAGATTTCTTAAATAGGGAAAACACAAATGACAATGAAAAGAGTAAACTGATCTACATTATACTAAGAACTTTTGTTTACAAAAAAGTACCATAAAGTGAGTAAAAAATTAGAGGTAGTATATTTTTATAACTCATATGTACATTTTTCATAAGCAAAATGGTATTTAGTATTTATAAACCAAAAAGATTTTTAGTATGCATAATATATATTAAAAATTGAGTCCTTAAGAAATAGAGAAAATAACAAAAGACATAAACATGACCAGGTGTACAACATAAATACAATTATGAATGACCACATACATATGACATAATGCTTAAATTTAGTAGGAATTATAGAAATGCTAATCACAACAAAAGTGAGATATTATTTCACAGTTATCAGATTACAAAAATTAAATGTGAATACCAAAATATTTAATAATGCACACCTAATTTTTTTAAGTTAGCTAAAATGTATTTATTTCACTTATTTATTTCAGGTTTCAGTATATTTTATAAATACATTGTTTGTCATTAAAATCTAATTGATAGTATAATGCATTAGGAAAAAAAATCTAACAGTTAACTTCTGTTTGTTCCCCTCTAATAAAATAATCTATTAGGGATCATTTATGGAAATACTGAAAGAACTCATTGTGAGCTCTGGTAGAAAATTTAGACAAAGGTTTACACTATATATAAAATAGCTATGTGAAATTTTTATACATGCATATTAACATTGTTTAAATCTAATAGGCTTTTAATTAAGATCCTGAAATAGACAAAGGTCCTATTAATTTTCCCTTCATAAAATAAAGCAGATAAAATGTTGCTTAGCAACATTACCAAAGAACCCTTTGGTGGGTCACTCACTAAATAGCAATCTTACAGATGGATAGACAGAGATATAAGTAGTGATATGGAGATAGAGACATACAGATAGATGCTACATGATATAATGAAAAATCATAAGTTCCTTTTTCAACCTCTAAAGAAAAAAAATCATTGTAACAACATCATTGCCTGATACAGAGATGTCCTTAAGCTGTGTTTTATTTTCTGATTATTTTTTCTAGACTTTTAACATTCATCATTCCTTTTGTGGATACCATTTCTCTCTCCTTTTCTAACACAGACTTGGTCCCACTCAGACAAGCTAAACTCAGTCCAGTTTCTACCATATCCACGCAGTCTTCAAGGGTTACATGAAAATTAAGTGTAATATATCAGGTAGCCTAGGCAACAAGAGACCGGAAATGTGTAATTTTTTGAAAAACGGAATTAGTGGAATTAGCAAGGAATTAAAATATATGATAGGATAAATGCTTATTTATTAGACAAAACATTTTAATAAAAATTTTTTAAACAAACATATTCTTTTTAATATTAAAATAGGTCTCTTAGTTTAGTTTCTTTAGTTTCACACAGCCCTTTTTTCAGTTTAACCAATGGAAATCATGATGTAATAATTTTTAAAATCAGAATATATACAAAATATATATTCCTGTTAGATTTTTAAGTTTACTCAAACTATATGCCTGTTTATTGCTTCTCTATGTCACTGTGGATATTCTTCAAAAAAGTTTAAAGCAGAGCAATTGACAGTAACAAATATGAAGGCAATCAGCTGCATAAAAGTATAGGCTGGACAAGGTGTAATCCCAGCACTTTGGGAGGTCGAGGTGGGCGAATCTCATGAGGTCGGGAGTTTGACACCAGCCTGATCAACATGGAGAAACCCGTCTCTACTAAAAATACAAAATTAGCTGGGCACGGTGGTGCAGCCTATAATCTCAGCTATTCGGGAGGCTGAGGCAAGACAATTGCTTGAAACTGGCAGGCAGAGGTTGTGGTGAGCCAAGATTGCACAATTGCACTACAGCCTTGACAACAAGAGCAGAACTCCATCTCAAAATAATAATAATATAATAATAATAAAATAATTTGCTAATTTCTAAAATTTCAGGAAAACTGAATCCATATTTCTTGCTTCCTATAAAATTGTTTATAGGTTGGCAATAATAAAAAATAAAACTTGCAACTGCATAGTCAAAAATTATTTTTCAATTAAATAATGTTATAAATAAATTTATATAATAACATGATTCAAAAGAGCATTTCTTTATAAAATAAATTAAAACATATTTCTAATCATATATCTGAGTTTTGGAACTTGGGTCATACATCTGTATTCTATTTCACAGGAAGGAAAAAATGCAGATTTCCATTCTGCCTAAGGAAGCAAGTAACAACATGAGGATATTTCCCAAATAAAAAGGATATTCAAAACATACAGAAAAAAAAGAGACGTGCTTAATGACTAATAGCTGCTCATTGTTCAGTATAAATGAGCACCTCTTTTTAACACTTAAACATCCTGCAAATAGCAAAAAACTATAAAACCAACAACAGTGAACTGCTCACACCCTAAGAAATGCCATTATTTGAGAAGCAGTTTGATATAGTGACTCTAAGCATGGTATTTATATTCAAATTGCCTTTAAAATTTAACATATATGTGCCTGAATAATACATGTAAGTCTACTGTGTTCAGTTTCTTTACATACATAATGGAAAGATAACTGCAACTATATCATGTGATTCTCATGAGAGTTAAATGAATTTTTCTATATGGACATCAGCAGAGCATTTTGTACACACCAACTACTCAATATATTCTAACTCTTATTATTGTCCTCCATACAGATTATAGATATAGACCAGGATCATGGTTTTAGGGAGAAAATATTTGCAAGTATCCACCTATAAAATCATGCAAGGTATCATTTTTCAATTTCATTTCCTGTGTTAATGATAATTGAAACTTCTTGATCCATGACACATATATTCTGATTATAGGAGAAAAAGCCATTTTTAGTTGTGGGTGATACTTACTACACCTCAAATTTGTAAGGTCTTTTTCTAAATATTAGGGTACTAGAATTTCATTAAACCATTTGTTAATTCACTGAAAGCAGCCGCCTCTGGATAGAAAGGGCTATAGCAAGATCGGTGAATTGTATGAGACCCTTAAAATTATTTTATTTCTGTTCATCTAAAGTGAGTGCAATAATCAGAAGCAAAATGTGTGAGATATCATAATGTTAAAAATATGTTAATTACTTAGTATTACTGACAGAAGCATGGCAGAAATTGAAAGCAAATCAGGAATATGTTATTCATGTTGGTTAACAACAACCATTGTCCCCTACAACCTGGAAATGATCCCATAAGATAAATGGGCAACCAAGAGACTTGCTGAATTTTAGGGAGTATGAAGATTTCAGATCTGTCAACAGGCCACTGAACACAGATTTATCAGCTTAGTAAAGTTAAGTTGATATAGCTGAGGTCTCTTCAGTCCTTGGTATCCTGGGATAGCAAGTGAATGAATGACCAACACAGAAACTCTGCAGTGCATTAAGATGGTCACGTCTAGTCTACTTCCCTGTACTATTTCTAAGGTTTCTACTATCAACTATTCCCCAAAACGTCATTGCAGTTTCCAAGTCTTGTTTGTTTTGTTTTTTCCTCCTGGTTCACATTTTTAGCACTGAACAGGAATTTGTTGGAGTAATAGCTACAGATATATCTCCTTCCAGAGACAAGGTAGTATAGGTGATACGTAAAATTCCACTGCTGGGAGGATTTGTAATCTGTTCCTAGGAGAAATATTTGAAACATGTAGTGTGTTTGCATGTTTTTGCACCTACACGTGTGTGTGGGTGTGTGCATTAAAGGAGGGATGGCCACATGTCAGGAGTTCACACACTGGGAGTGTGGGCTGCCAATGTGTCTTGAATACTGATGGCTACTCTAAATTGCTCACTTGATGCATTAATAATACACAATTCATGATAAGCATCTTAGTTTAGGGAGCTAATTAGTTCTCTACATTCAGGTGCTTTTACTTTTTTCAAGGGCTTAGGAAACCAAGATCTACTCATCAGATGAAAAACAGTTAATTTCTGAATTAAAAAAAAAAAGAAGTGCTCCCACACCTAGGATCCTCATAACTGATTCTCCTATGTAGGCTTTCCACAAATTCTATATATTACCTTTCATCTACTGGAGAGAATTTCTGCATTGCCATATGCAAGTCATAAGAGCCAACCAGGTGACCTGCTTCCACTACATCTTATTTCAGCCAGGGGACTTATCTTAGTCTCCTTTACACTTAATATGTTATGCTTCTCTAAGCAGTAAGAGTGAAAGGTAGACCAAACTTGCTTCTTATTTTGGAGGATACAGTAAAAATGTTTGAAATCACTAGAATTTAAATGAGGTCCATATAGAAAGTATAGAACTTGAGTTCTTAAGTATTACTATTATCATTTCTATTATCTTCTATGTAAAAAATTCTAAAAATTAGAGAAACTCCTCTTGATCACACGAGATACTTGCTTTCAGCAAGAATACATGAACATGTTATTTATCCTTCAAGAGAAAAAACTGTCAGCATTACATTTGTTATGATAACTTTTCCTTATTATGGAGAGCAGGAGAATATTATATTACTTAGACTTCCTTTTAAATATTTTCAATCAGGTAACCTGCACTCAAGGGGTACTACTTAAATTTTTCTTTACCTTCAAGTAAGCAAATGTGTTCAAGTATATTAAAGTTAAGTTGGTATATCCTTATTTATAAAGGTAAAAGTTTATTGCACTTCTGTGCTTTTTGCTTTATTGGAGTTTATTATTTCTCTTGAGACCTATATTCCCAAACCATATAATTTAAAAATAAATTTGGGTTTATTGTTTTATTTTTCTATACTGTATACACCAAAATGCCAGGAAAATAAATACTCTCTTGGTTACAAATAATAATTAATACATGGTCATTTCCAATCAATTAGAAATTAATAGAATAGCAAAAAGTATTAAAGTTGTTTGTAATTCCATCACCCAACATATTACATATGTGTGTAACATATATAAATGCCTGTGTGTATGTGTGTGTGTGTGTATATATATAGAGAGAGAACATACACGTGTGTATGTGTGTATAACTATACAGACATACATAAACTCACTTAAAATTAGTTATGTACTGAGGTATAATAAAAGCTTTTATACTAATATGTGTGTTTATATAAAGGAGAGAAGCCTAAAATACAAATAAAGGAAACAAAGCAATTTTAAAAATTCATAAAACATCAGCAACAACAAAATAAACATTTTTGTTCCATACCCCAAGTTCTGAGTTCTTTACAAATAAAAAATATTTTAATATTTAATATATACTGTGAGATAAATACATTCATAAAATAACAATTTGTCAGTATAAAATAAATATTTTGAGATAATATATTACTAACAAAAGCATTTGAAACAAAATACAAATAATTCTAACGGAACAATATATAAATCAGCAGATTAAAATAAAATAAAGGAAAAACATTCGGAATGGATAATGTTAATATACTTAGTGATGTGTCACTAAAGCACTAAATTAGGAGTTTTTGTGAAAAAAGGATATAATTTAAGGGAAAATTTTAAATTGTCAGACACCCTTGTTCTGGATTAAGAAAATAATAAATTTAAGAAGGGCAGAATTACACTGAAGAAAGAATTTGCGGAGTGTCACGTGTGCAAACAGATTAATACCCTATGTAGAAGAGTGGTTACTCTGGTGAGAGTTTCACTGAATAAGTGACACTTAGAGGTGTGTTTTCTGGGGTGAGCCTGTTCCTGACTGGCAAGCTTTCAGAACTGACAGCCCATCACTGGCTGCTTGCAAAACTGAATTCACTAAGATGAATCAGTCCTCAAAACAGGTTTAAATCTGGTTCTGATGATGACTTGTTTCTATTGCTCCAGACTAGTGAGTCTTCGTCAATGTTTGTGAACCCTTTGTGTATTCATTAGTCAACCATATCAGAGAGAACAACAAAGTTTGTTCCAATCTTTATTCCCATAATTCATTTTTATTGAAAATGAGGTTTCCTCTGTGGAGATTTCATTTTCACCTGGCATATTGATCAATGTTTATTTATATTTTAATATTTGGATTATTACTTGAATCACAGGACCATGACAGTGCTAAAGCTTTCCTGACTCTGAGCAACAGATAGCTAACCATTTTGGGACTACTAGATTATTGAGTTAGGTTGGTGATTACCTAGAGTAACTAAAGCTTAGGATGCTCTATTAACTCAGAGTATCTAACTTTAAATTAGCAAAGAAAATATACAAACAAAAATATATAAAGTAGAGTTAAATAGATAGGATAACCTTGTTCTAATGGTTTTGGCAAGGTTTCTGTTTTATGTGGCCCTCTGCCTATTTTGGGGACCATAGGTTAACAATCAACTTCATGCATCCTTTACTTCTGTAGGTTCTCCAGAAAGCCTCCATTTAGATTCTTTAATGGGAGTGACGTTTGAGTTCTACTAGAATGCCTTAGATTTTCAGAGGAGTTTAAATGATAAGACAAAAAGGTTTTAGCGTAAATGGCAAAGTCTGACATAAGTCACAATTATGAAAAGCAGTACGAATTGAATATACAACATATCATTGGATTGAAAGCAAAAATGTTTTAGGTAGAAAGAATATAATCTAACACTATTTTCCTGCCATCTTAGAAAAAATTTTCTCCATCAATGTTTAATATTGGGGTTAGGTTGCACCTAATAATATGGTTATTTCATGTCTAGTTGAGATTCATTTGGTGCTATGAGGTGGACATTCAGATTTTGTCCAATCTTATCTTCATGGATTTTATGACTTGAAAATTCCTAATGTAGTTTTTAAAATAATTCAACAGGCCCGATTTTATGTACCTATAATGGAATCTTTATCAGTTTGAATTCCTTATCATTTCTTAATCTTATTTTATTAGAAATCCTTTATAAAGATTTTGTATAAGCAGCATATTTGGCATGAGCCAAAAATATTTATGATATTTCTACAGTCACTTTTATAATATTGTAGCGTAGCTTCTGAACTTTTACCTTGGGGAATACTTATATAAACCAGGATGTTTAAGACAGCATGAAAATATTAGGTGATTCATAATTGCTTTTATACTTAAAATTAAACTGTGATTTTAGAGCATTTAGAATGAGTGAATTGTTTTAAAAGTTGACATTTATGGATACAGATTTTATATATATTCAAAATACATATAACTATATACTTTTGTATATATTTTTCACGTTTTTTTTAGAATTTGATGTTCCCTAGAAAAGGCCGTAGTCCAGTCATTTGAACAATTAGGATTCTGATAAATTGATTTTTAAGAGACTGAACTACTTATTGAGTTTAAAGCTTGGTGTTTTACTTTAAAATTATGCTGATTTATAATATAAACTTCACTAGCAAACAATACTAAGTCAAAATATGGCATTAGAGTTTCTAAACAATACAGAAACAAACAAAATGCAACTTTGTACAAGTAGACAAAAGCAAAACTAAAGAAAATAAGCAGCTTAATAAGAAAAAGCGTCTAATGATCTTATTTAACTAACACTCAATTTATAAAATCTCTAGGTCTTATTACCTTATACAAAACCCTATGAATAATGATCCTTACAGAACTGAACTGTTTGGTTACACATTCTCAAACAGAATAAACCCAATAATTAGAGTCAATCAAACAAATCTAAGCTTATATTACAGTTTAGACTGATTCATCTGGCAACCTATCTAAAGGACAAAAGAAGTCTGGGCACAAGGGATTTATTGAGAACACCTGTTGGTCCAAGGATTTCCTGAAATTCTGCCAAATGAGTGTTATAAAAGAATCTTTAGTGTGACCTCCATAATTCTCATTAAATGATGTAAAATCTAACAACACATTTGAATTTATCTCTTATAATAAAAAGAAAGATCTAAGCTGGTCAGACATTCTCTTGAAGCAGAACAGATTGTTGATCTTATAGGCTGTGATGTCCAATCTGATAGCCGTAGCCACTAACCAATGTACTTATAAGAATTTAAATAAAAATGAAAATTAAATACATTTAAAAATTTAGTTTTGTGACTACACCAGTCACATTTCAAATGATTAATACCTATACATGGCTGGTAGCTAACACATTGAACATTAAGATACACTTATTTTCCACTATTGTAGAAATTTCTCTTGAACAGCATTGTTATATAGGATATTTGGAAGACTATCAGAGATGTAAGTGGATTGATATTATCTATTGAAGTAAGGTTACTTGAAGGTCAGCGTTACTGAAGCACTGTCACTCAAAAATGTTCTTGTTAGAGTGATTTTATCCATGATTGACTGATTTTTTATAAGTGGGAAGGACTGAAAGGAGGTGATGTGAGCCTAACGCTGACTATGCTCACTGAGGGGAATTGTTGATAGATCAAAACTGGTTTTGCTGATTCTTTGCTACAATGGCTCTAGAATAATCAGAATTCTTCTAAATATATAAGAACTTCTTTCAATCTCAAACAACAAATAAAAAGTGCACAAAAGTCAGCAGAATATTTAAAAATAAATAAAAATCACTTAAAGAAAATATAAATAAAATTACTATACAATGTAAGCAGTTTTTCAATGCATATTGTGATTTATTAAAGGACATTTATCTGAAAAAGAATAAAAATATACCTTTATTTCACGGCATGTACAAATATAAAATCCATATCTAAACTATCAAATTAATATGTCTTAAAAGCATATTTAGAATGACAGATAATCTCAACATGATAGTATTGCTTGATGAAGATAATACAAAATGGATTAAAAGTAAAGCATAAAACACTTGTCTATGGATAATTTATACCTTTTTTTTTCTAGGAAAAGTTATTCATACTGCCAATAGACAAATTTTACTTTTGTGAAACAGAACACTGACAAAACCTCTTTAATTTGTGAAAAAGGGAGGCTGGTGATCAATTTTTCTTTATACATCCTTATATATCTTTACTTGTAATGAAAAGCATGTATTACACTGCAATTTTAAAAATCAAATGCAAGGAAGAACTGATGCATTGCTATGTAGATTTTAAAATTCCAAATCAAATTAATAAACCAAATTTATTGTTGGTTGAGTACAATTTTATCAATTGACTGTTTCATTTCAGGTGCATATTTCATCTTACATGCATAAAGCCAAATAGAGCCTGGTTGTGAGCAAATGAATCCAGGTCAAAGTGAGGTGAGAGATACAAGATAGTAATTCAACAACCATAAAATAGCATAGCAACCACTAAATATGGAGACCATAAAGAAACATAGACCTGGATTAAAAGGAAATCTGAGTGAAAATGTACAGTGTACTTCTAGGAAAAAAGATATTTGGGCATCTTGAAAGACAAGTATGACTTGTCTACATAGAGGAAATGAGAGGCAACAATTTGGGCCATAGACAAAGCATAAAGCATCAAATGGCATGATGCACTCCAGGAATTACCTTTAACATAGTATAGCTATTGTGAAGGGTATATTATAGGACTACAGAAATATGATATTGGAAAGAGAAAGTTTTTGAACCCTGATAAATACAATGGTGTATATAAAAATATACTAATATTTATGAAGATTATTGTCTGTTCCATAAAGACTGGCTGAAAATATCATTGACAGGGTCAAATATTTATTAGAAACCAACCTGATTCAATATCTCAATTTTTTAAAGCATAGCATCTTTCAAGAAATATATTACTACAAACCCCAAATAACGCATTAGTTACCTATTTGCCCTCAATTTTGCAAAAGTTAACACATTCTAAGAAAAACACTTTTAACATAAAGTACCATCAGTATTACTTTGTAAATAATGGCTCAAAAATTATATCTAATCACCCTTGCTTTGGGTTTTTTGGTTGTTGTTGTTAATGTGTATTAATTAAGTTCTAATTTGATTTTCTAAATACTAATCTTTTGATGAAAAAGCCATTAGCAGAGGCTAATAATGAATTCATATATGAAGTGAACCATTGCATAGCTCATTAAAAATAAATACTATAGAGTTAAACAAACTGATGGAGAAAATTAATGAACATATATTAAATGTTAAGGTTTTGATTTTCAAATAATCACTATTTAAAGTTTATAAAGTTCTGAAACATTTGAAAAAATAAGCCTTCACTTTCTAAATATATATATTTATATATAAATGTATATAAATATATTTTAAATAATTCATTTTGAATATTGTTACTATTTTCTGAAAAAGCAACATTTACTCTTTTTCTGCTTTCTAGCTTTTCTGATTCTTTAGTTTTTAATATTAATATGCCAGTCAAAACAATGTCTATTGAGGCTATTCTATGAGATCTACTTGTCCAACTTCTGTTATATTCTGTTGCTTCATGTGTAGAGATTAAACACTGGTTATACAGTTAAAAAAAAAGGTTTATTACCATAAAAAATAGAGGGTTCAAATATTGGAAGAAAACTGCAACAGTTTCTTCTGGGATGTTTCATAAGCAGTGTGTCATTTTGGCTTCAACCTAACCACATGTCATAGATTTAACTGTCCATGCTTAAAGTTAAGAAAACAAACATGATTGTGCAAGCGGTTTTAGCATTCATGTGTGCTCTTATTCACTGGTCATCTTTTAAGAAACAGGAGATGAATCCAGTATGAAATTTTCAGTTTTTAAAACCTTAAATGCACAAGCATAATTTTGAAACAATTCTGATTAAATATAAACAAGTAAAAATTATGATCCTTTATTTATAATTCTAATGCTTGATAGTCTGCTACTCTGTATTTGCAATTGTCATTTACTCTGTCAATGAATAAATGTTCAATATTAAATGCAAATCAAATTTTTTAACAGTGCCAACTTAAAAATACAGAAATAAATAAGATAGTTTTTAAAAGTTTAAAAAATTTTTATTATAGAAATGTGCATTTTAGCTATTAAATATATCCATATATTTATTGACATTCTCATTTTTGTCTCAGTATTATATATTTTAATTGGTTTTTTAAAATCACTTTCTCTTTCACTATGTGCCCTAACTTCTACTTCACAAAAGGGTCAATAAGGTCTAAAATAGAGGACTCAAACTTGAATGTCAGGGCAGTAACAACAAATGAGTGAAGGAGATCGAAGTTTCCTTATTCATTTATTCATTAATTAAGTTTGCTTATCAAACAGTTATTAAGTGTCTTCCACTTGCTGGGTCCTCTTTAAATCCTTAGAATATGTCAGTATCAACAACAACTAAAGGTTTTTACCCCAGACTTCTCACATTCCACAGGTGGGAAAAGAAACAAAAGAAATAAAAGTAAGAAATAACTGAAAGGTTAGAAGGTAAAATTATTCACTTGAGATGTGCCAATGGTTTTATCCAAGGTAGTACAACAAGTGAGAAGTGTTTAGACAAATATCAGGAGGAAAAAATAGCGAGAAGGAGGATATTGAATGTTCCCAACTCAAAGAAATAATAAATACATTAGACATGATGGATATGCTAATCACCCTAATCTAATCACTATATATTATGTATCCAAACATCACTATCTATCACATAAGTATGTACAATTTTCATATGTCAATAAAAAATATAGCAAAATAAAATTAATGCTACTTTTCAATGAAATGATCCCCTGTTAAGTAAAATGTTGATGCTAAGGAATTTGTTTCTCTAAAGAAGCTACAAAGTAGATCTTCCTGTTAAATCTCCCATTTAAAAATTTTCAACAAAATATGTATAAAATTATGAAAATTATTTTAGTGTCATTTAGTTGTCTTTATTTCCAGCTTGAACATATGTCTTATGTCTTCTTTCCCCACTGCCACTAAATAAGCTTATAACTATCAAACATGTAACAATAATTCAATCAGAGCTTACCAAAATGAACTGGAGAGAGTTTTATACTTGAAATTTTAGGAGACACCGTAGTTACTGTTGTGGAATCTAAATTATTTACCAAATATTTTTTAAATGAGAATTTAAAAGTTATTTTTGATTGCTAATATTTTAAAATGCTGAGGTTTTGACATTACATATTTATGAACCTCTTTAATTGCCAATGTATGAGCTTTATTTTTTTCATGACATAAGGTTATGTATCTTTATTTTTATTTTAGGAAATACATATTTCCTGCGTACAAAACATTTACTAGAGTTGTTCATTTTCACCCTCAAAATACCCATTATGAGGGGTGTATTCGTCTGTTCTCACGCTGCAGATAAAGACATACACTAGACTGGGTAATTTACAAAGAAAAAGAGGTTTAATGGACTCACACACTTTTTCACATGCCTGGGGAGGCCTCCGAATCTCGGCAGAAGGCAAAAGGCACATCTTATATGGTGGACAAGAGAGAATGAGAACAAAGAGAATGGGAAACCCCTTCTAAAATCATCGGATCTCTTGAGATTTATTCTCTACCTGGAGAACAGTATAGGGAAAAAATATTCCCATGATTCAATTATCTCCACCTGCTCCCACCCTTGACATGTAGAAATTATTACATTTCAAGGTGAGATTTGGGTGGGGACACAAACAGACTGTTATATTGGGGTTCAGGGGATCAGGGGGCCTTCAGCTCCCCTGAGAAGATGTTTCTCCAGGTTCTTGGTCTCCTGCCCTCTCAAAAATGATAGAGGGGACCACGGCACAGTGCACAGTAAATGCTGGACTCAAAAGTGTTTGTAGAAAGTGATTTATTTAGAGAAACAGGAGCAGGAGAGAGAAAGAAACAGCTAACTCTCACACTGAGTGAGAGAATCCAGAAAGATGGAATCCAGGAGAGGAAAGCAGCTTCCACACTGAGTGGAAGGGAATAGAGAGAGATGGAATTTAGGAGGGAAGACAGGCTTCCATGAGAGTGTGGAAGGGGACTCCAGAGGGGAAATCCAGGAGAGAGAAAGACGGCTTCCATGAAGGGAGTGTTTGTGGAAGGGGACCCAAACATGGAGTCCGAAGGGGTGTGGAAGAAGAGGACTTTTAACCTGGGAGGAACCCTCACCTTCTCCAAGACCCCAGGCCAATGAAAGGAGTTCCTTAGAACTTCCGCTGGAGTGATTGACTCTTAGTTTCTTATCATTCCTGGGAAATTTACACATAAACCATTAAACCTCCCAGATAGAGAGAGAGGGGAGGGGGCATGGTGCTGGTAAGTTCTTGCCCTTAAAACTATGCCCCCTTGTGGACCCTGGAAAGAGAACAGCTTCCCTCATTCCCATCCTCTAAACTGGAAAACCCAAGTTGGAACACGGGCGCAATCATCTTTAACTACTTCCTGCTGAAATGGGGCATAGAAGGGGCCCTGCAGTTGAGGTTTCCTCCTGAGGGGAGCCTTTCAGGGGTGCAGGTTGATCCTGAGGTCCACCATAGAGCCCATGAGCCAAGGACATCCAGGGTTTCAGCAGTGGGATTGTTTGTGACCTTACGGTCCTATAAGAAATGAATGTGATAAGGTGGTTAAAGACGAGAATCCCAGAGGCCAACAAATACAGAATCGTTATAAACGAGCCTAGGAGAGCAGAGCCATGACAGTCAGTTATTAAACAAGCTTCACAATACTGTTCCTTGAAGATTTTTAGCCCTGTGTTTGATTGATTCCTGAGTTCTATGTTCAAAACAATATTTGATGGGTTTCCAAACAGCAGTATTTTTCCTAGGAAGAAACAGCTTCCAGTCCCACTATGAAAAGGATAACTGGAGTCTGAGAGATAGCAAAGTTGAGGGTTATAGTCCTATTAATGCCAGGATATAAATTAGACTTACGAGTGGTTGCTTTCCTGGGGATCTTGTTGGCAAAGCAGATGTAGATCTCCTAATGGCTCACAGGGATATGAAGGGCTGGCTCCTGGAACTTCAGGCTGTGGAGTGGAGGGTCTATGACTTTCCT
>PVKP010038622.1:0-20743 GCA_004027715.1 Plecturocebus donacophilus
AGGCATTCTGATTTCAGGTGTTCTCAGCCTTTTTGCACTGGTTTCTTCTCATTTTTGTGGATTTATCCACCTGTCGTCTTTGTAATTGCCGACTTTCAGATTGGGTCTCTGAGTGGACGTCCGGCTTGTTGGTGATGAAGTTTTTTCTGTTTCTTAGTTTTCCTTCGGGGGGCGCCCCTTCTCCACAGAGCTGGGCCTTCCCGGGTTCAGCTGTGCTTGCTCTCAGTCCTCAGCGCTTCCAATTGCTGTTCTCCTTGTGAGGATGGGACCAGCCGAGCCCGACCAAAAGGGCATCCAGTCCTGCACACACCGCACTGAGAAGCACGGTGCCGGCCAAAAGAGTTGCGCTGGTGACCCATGTGGCTCCTTCGCCGGGAATCTCCCAGTCTGTGGGCATCAAAAATCCGTCTGCAATTGCGGCATCCACTCACTCTCTGCGCTTTCACTGGGAGCTACAATCCTGAGCTGCTGCTACGTGGCCATCTTGGATCTCTCTCCGCCTGGTGATGAAGTTTTTTCTGTTTCTTAGTTTTCCTTTGGCGGATGCCTGTTCCCCACAGGGCCAGACCTTCCTGGGTTCACTGTGCTTACTGTGAAACTCTCAGTCCTCAGCGCTTCCAATTGCTGTTTTCCTTGTGGGGATGGGACCAGCCGAGCCTGTCCGTCCTGTATACTCCGCACCGGGAAGCGCTGCACTGGGGCGCAAAACAGCCGCACCGGCCAAAAGAGTCGCGCTGGCGACCCCTGTGGCTCCTCTGCCGGGAATCTCCCGGTCTGTGGGCAACAAAAATTCATTGGAAAGTGCGGCATCCACTCGTTCTCTGCGCTTTCACTGGGAGCTACGTTCCTGAGCTGTTGCTAATCAGCCACCTTGGATCTCCGGGATTCATGTTTTTTATCCAAGTTTATGTAGCTAGTAAGTGACAGAGCCAGGATATTTGGGGAATAGGAAGGGCTGTCATTGTTCTGGGTTAATTTAGGTGCTCAATATGTTTGGAAACACAAGGTAGCTTAGATTTCTTCTCCTGGTGTCTCTAAGGCTCAGGATTACATGAAAACACTTCTTTGGAAACAACCAAGAAGAAAAGGGGTGAGTTTGTCTCTGTGTTAGAGCAACAGAATCTGTTAGAGCTGCAGATGTCTCTCTCTAGTGGTCTCTTCTCACACCAGTGACTCTTACATTAGCAATATTGGTGCTCCAGAGAGACCTCCTCTGTCTCCAGGTTGCAGAGAGGTGGACAGTGAGAAGAAGGTTTACATGTTGTTCTAAAGGTGTTGCGCTCAGAACCGCAGATTCCCAAGTCCCCTGTGGTGGAGCAAAGGGGTTTACATTAAAAAATTACTTTAGTTCATACAGCTACTCAGGACGATGCTAAATAGGGAGAGCAAAGACGTGTAGTTCCCCTCATCCCTCTTTTTTGGCCCGTGAGTTGATTTGTGAACTGGAATGAATGATGAGTTCCTAAGGAAGATGAAAAGATTTATAAGTTCAGGGATCACTATTTTGCATACATCTGAATTAAACAACAGTGGAGCTGGAATTATTATGATACATTACTAAAGAGATGAAGTAGAGCAATTTTGAAATTGTAACTATAATTATGTAGTTAATTGGAAAATGCTGGCCATACTCATTTGACCTGTGATTTGCTTCAGAATATGATCCAATGCTATAACTCATTCTCTACTGGATTCAAGCTCTGTAAATGCAAGGGCCTGGTTGTGTTTTCTCTGCTATACCCGCAGTGCCTGGAACATGCCAAATATCTAGAGGGTGCTCAGTAAATATTTGTTCAATCAATGAATAGATAAATTATTTAAATATTATCCACTAAAAACTCAGATCTGTTACATCATTTCCTCCTTCACTTCTTTCTTCCCTCCCTCTTTCTATCTCCAGCCTCCCTTTCTCCCACCCTTCTTCCCTAAGGCCAACTCCAACCTTAACCCTAACCCTAACCCTAACCCTAACCCTAACCCTAACCCTAACCCATCCGTTTATCTGTCTATCTGTTTGACCTGGTAACAAGTGGTCTTTAATGGCAAGCTTCTGGAGGAGTAATGACTAAGAAGTGATATTTAAAAATCTCACATGAAAAGATCAACATATTCATTTATATAAAAATTATAAATTTTATATTGTTTAAAATAAATTAAAAAGCAAACAGTTATAACCATTTGAGAAAAATTCTTTGCAAGGGAAAATGACAGAGTTGTTATTTGTACCTTATAAGATGGTATAAATCAGTAAATAAAACACTAAGACTTCAAGGAAATGTACTAAAAAAACCCCCACATTTTCTGTAATGTTATTTTCCAATTTTCTACATTTTCAGTAATGTGGCTATCTTGCTTTTATTGTTTGGAAAATAAATTTGAAAAAATGAAGTGCAGGCTCACCCAGCTCACCCCTCCTGATGTTCTTCGGCAGGGGGAGCAGCTCTGGATCTGAAAGCCTGCCCTCCCAAACCCTTCCGCTGGATGCTCGACATGACTTGGCTGAATCTTGTGGAGCTGAGTAAACTTCCACAATTTGCAGAAATTATGACCCAGGTAATGCAATAAAGGGCTGGTTAAAAGTGCAGATCTGCAATCCCAAACATACCCGGGCCACTTAAACTAAGGCTTCCTGGCAATAATTCCTTCACCCCCCAAAAATCAACCCAATAGTTTGGATTTGAGTCTCTGTGGCTGTCTGGGAGAGATCCTGGGCAGATGGAGCTCAGGGTTAACCTCTTCATAGGTGCAGGCAACTATGTTTTCCTCCTGTGTGGTGGGCTTGGGCCATTTTGTGTGCCCGTTTGAGTTGCTGCTGGAATCAGAACCAGTGGATGGATCCTTTTATTATAGATTATTCATGCTTTTATACTTTAACTTCTGCCTATGATTAAGTAATTTATGTGGATTTGAATGTGAGTCAGATTAAGAGGTTGAGGTCCCTCTAAAAAATTAATTATTTTAGTGGTGAAATATAATGGTGAAAATGGAGAAATAGGTACTGATTTGCCTGTTGATTTTTTTCTTATTTGAAAATGTGTGTTGATTACTGTGGATTAATTGTTGAGTCAGTTGTCACCGGAAAACAATCGTGCAACTCAGAATAAAGATAGTTGTTCCTTATTGGGGTCTGTTGGCTACAACTGCCTGTCACTGATGGAGTCTGCAGTTTCCCAGTGTCAAATGACAAAAATCATTTTTTTTCTGTGGCTGCCAGTGACTGATAGGGCTGTAGGTAGACTGCAGGTTGCCCAACATACTGTGTTAGCTGTCTCTGTTTGTTCAGTGGCATTTCTGAGACGTTGTGTAGACTCTACGTATTCAGACTGGTTGGGCCAGAGTCAATTGGATAAACTCTCTGGGTTCTATCTGTGGATGGATAGTGAGCTTTGTAGTACAACCACAGATGAGTTCTCCAAGCACAAACAAATGCTTGGAAAAAGAAAGTGATCTTGGTCTGGTCAGAGATTGGGTAAGGGAGATGGTCAAGAACCAGTGGAAAAATCACTCGAAAACCGTGACCTCTACTAATGTTTATATTGATACAAGGATATTTATTATTGTTTGCCTCTGCCAGCTAGATTTTAGGTACTTGTGATGTAGAATCTAGTAGCTATTACTGCTTACTATGGGATAGGTACTTTGCAACAACAGCCCTGCCACGGAAGGGCAGGGTTATTGACCCTAATTTGTAGGTGAGAAAATGGAGATACAAAGAGGTTAAGTACTTGCCCAAGACCTCATTGTCAATAAGTGGCAAAGCTCATGCTCTTCCCATGCCATCATGTTATTTCTATCCAACTCCTCTTACACCACTGGACATGCCAGAAGTGGGGTGAGGAGCAGTTCTCAGGGAGGTTGCAAAAGTTCAGTGGAGACCTGCAGTCAGGCGGCCATTAGTCTGGCCGGCCTGTGGGAAGGAAAGGAGGAAGCAGAAGATCAGTCTCCTAGCTGAGTGGGTGTCAGGAACTGAAACAAAATAACCTCAAAGAGCAGCTGCCGTGACCTTGGCATCCCAGGCCAAGGGCCAGGGAAATGAATGAGAAATGGAGGTGGACATCCAGGGGCTGGAAGTCATCTTATCACCTGTCATGGCTGTAGCTCACCCCAGAAGCTCTAGTGTGGTCAAGTCAAAATTAGCAGGTGGAAAGTCAGTAGATGAAGAATAGTCATCCACTTTCTTCCTGGGCCTCCTTCTCTCCAGCTGCAGTTGTGGAGGAGGCCTGCGGGGGGCACTGTGGCCAGCAGTGCACAGGTGCACGTGCAGCAAGGTAGGGCTGGCCACACTCAGGCCCTGGCATGCAGGCAGTTTCTTTGAGGGTAGCCAACCAGAGAGAGCTGCTGCAATCTTCAGCAGATAGATGGCAGTTGCGAAATATTTCAGAAATCCCCTTCATCTTTTAGTGACCCAGGGACAAAGTGGGAACAACTGAGTTACAGAGTAACTGTTCTGTTATTAATTTATATTCTATCTGTATCCTGTATGATGAATTGTTCACATCATAGATAAGAGACTTTGAACACTTATTTAATCTCTCTATGCCTCAATAAAAAGTAGGAGTAATAGAGGAAAAAGTATAATCCTCAAGTCTGGCACATGGTATCTGCTATATGAGCCTTTGCTATTTGCTATTATTGCTTGCCATGGCTTTTTTAAAATCACACTTACACTGTCTAAATAACCTAGCCTGATTGTTGCTGGAGAGCAGGGATTGGCTCAATAATCTATAGTTTTTGTAATTAGTCTTGATGGCACTTGGGCTGCAGGGAGCACTTTTTAATGCCTCTAAAAACCCGATTTCATACTCTAAAAACCTTATTACATGCTTCTGAACAATATTTGAGACCAGCTCTTGGAGAGATTCCTTTCATTATTAAGTTTCAGGTCTCAAGGTGGGGGATCACTAGGAAAATAAAAGTTTTGATTTTGTCATCTATCACTATTTTTTAAGCAGAGCTCAACATTTAGAGGTTGGGTTATCAGAATGGTCTGTTAGTGGCTCTCAACTGAGGATAATCTACCCACCCCCAGGAGCATTTGGCCATGTCTGGAGACATTTTCAATTGTTGGGACCCAGGTGGAGGGTGTTACTGGCATCTAGTGGATAGGGACGCTGCTAAACAACCTACAGTGCTCAGGACAGCCCCCCACATAAAAATATTCTGATCCAAATGACAATAATACCAAGCTTGAGAAACCTTGATTTGTGTTTCTTCCAGCCCAATCATTTGGTGCAGTTGACAATGATCCTAATCATAGCAAATAATGTAGAAAATAATGGAAGAAGAAATGAAAGGGAATAGTAATATCCACATTATTCAAGTCATTGATCCTGAAGAAAGGTTTAAACTGTGTTGTTATGCTTGAAAAATTATCTGCCTGTAAAGAATGACCCTCTAAGATGATTTAGAATCCTTTCTAATATAATCCAATTACATATAGTTCTGTGGCTTGCTAATTGACTTGCTTCTTTTAGGTATCTCGTAATGAGAAGGGGTGGAAGAACTGGTTTGATAAAGATGCTCCAGAGGAGGAAATTATCCCTGATGGATATAACGATTCACTAGATACCTACCATAAACTTTTACTTATCAGGTGAGAGCAGACCTAGAAGCATCACTCAAAATATCGCTAAATTACAGATTTTATCTCAATAAGTTTACTTCACTATATTGCTATCATTGAAAGTAATGGCAAAAAACACAATTACTTTTGCACAAATCTAATATTGTAAGAAATGTATGTACTTCCAGATTATGGTTTTAGATGGCAGTTCTTAAATAAAATGGTGATGATGGCAGGGAATGGTGTATTTTGACAATGTATTAATGATAGTGTTTTTAGCAAAAAGTGTGAAAAATATGCTTTTATTATTCACTTTGTCTATGATTTACCATTGAGTGTAAATCATTTATTATTGAATTTATTTCTTAAAAAAAAAACAGACCTCACAGTTACAAGACAATTAGCTTATAAGCTAAAGTTAAATTACATTTGAGAAAAAAACCAATATTGCACTGAATTTGAAATATATATAATGCTATTTTTGGCTATTAAAATGGAAACAAAAGTTTGAAATTGATGTTAAGGAAGAAAATCCTCTGTTTCCACTTTTTACATTTTCTTAGTACCCAGTAACTCAAAGAGACCTTCCACATTGAAAAAAATTCAGTGTGTGTGTGTGTGTATGTGTCTATAATGGGTGGGCAAGGCAGAAGAGTAAAGCAGGGGAGATGAGGCCCCCAAATGAAAAATGAAGAGAGGTCGGGTTATTTTGAAGCAGTTTTTATCTTTCCTAATGTTATACACTGAAGTTTGCACTTCTTAGGAAAACTTGTTTTGTAGCTATTGCCACCCTTCAAGAGTGACCAGAACAACACTAATGTTGACCTCATAGTCTACAGAGAATAAAAGGGCTACTTGATTTTATTGGACCTAATGTGTCTATATTTAATCCATCATTTTAAAATTAGATCTATGTCAAATAGTGCAATCTAGTAGCAAAAAAAAAAAAAGTCTGTGGGACTTGTCTGTGTTTTATCATGTCAGTATTAAATGACTCTTATCCAATGTGTCCGTGTGTGTAGAACTTGCTATGGTGTGCACTACACAAATGGTATGCCACAAATTCTTGCTGACCAACTTACTCTTGACACTTTTGGCATGTTGGTTCTTCCCCTGAAGGCTGTGGAGCTTCAGAGTGTGTGTGGCAGGTCAGCCCCTACTATGTACTGGAGCTGACAGAGGACACTGTGTTGTTATGGGCTCTGCCCTACTTCTTGCCAATGCCTGGCTGGCACCAAAACCATGCAATTAAATTTGTGTTCATCCATGGATAGGAAATCTTGCCATTCCTCTTACACAGATGTGGAAAAGTAGGAATTAGCTCTTTGCCTTTTTGCTAATTAAATGTGTGTTTTTACTTACTCAGAATTAGATCGAATAAAAAATGAATTTATTTATTTAAATAAATTCATTTAGTTTATTTTGGCTCACTTGTATTCATTTTTAGGTCTTGGTGCCCAGACCGTACTGTTTTTCAAGCAAGAAAGTATATCGCAGATTCTTTGGAGGAGAAGTACACAGAACCAGTTATCTTAAATCTGGAGAAAACTTGGGAAGAAAGTGATACCCGGACACCTCTGATATGTTTCCTGTCCATGGGGTCTGACCCCACCAATCAAATTGATGCATTGGCCAAGAAACTGAAACTGGGTAGGATTAGCAATCTACAAAATTTAGCAACATTTCCATATTTTTTGCCCCAAATGTTGCCTTTTATAATTTCATAGCTGATTCTTAGAAGTATATTTAAAACGGAATTCAAAAAATATTAAATGTGTTCCTCTTTCATCCTTTCATACCTCCTAAAGTGATGGTATGATATAGGTATCTTTGTTTAGAGAAGAATGTGCTCATCTACTATATACTGTTTTTTTGATTGGTTGTGTTTTTAAGTTCTAAGGTTCTAAAGAGATAGCTGTATTGCATAGATAGCTGACTAACAAGAATGAACACACAATAACCAAAGTTTATGTTATTGCCACATCTATATAAAATTACAGCAGAGTTTATTTTGTCACAAATTGAAAAACTATAACCATTATTATAATGCATAGTAATTAGGGATTAATTATTTCATGCTTTCACTCAGTAACCATTCAGTACAGGCAGTGTGCTAGATTTGAGGAGTACAGTGATGAATACAACACAGCTGGGAAAGACAGGTATGTAAACACGTAATTTAAGGCAATGTGACAACTATAGAAATTGTTTCGTAGAAGTGTCAGATCACAGGATTCAAAGCTACTCAGATTGCCTGGGGTATAGGGGAAAACATCACACTGATGATATTTGAGTAGGAATTTAAAAAATAGGGTGGGATGGTGGAAGATAGAAAATTACTCCAGGGGAAGGAGACAGGGTGAGAGGTTACAAACACAAAAATGTTTATAAGTGTGACTGAGTCAGTAGGACTAAAGGACAGGAATGCAGAGCACATCTTGACAGGACTGAGCCATCATGTAAGGACTGCTTATCTCTTCATTCATACTCTGAAAATCTGAATGTTGTTGAAATTGCCATTTGCAATCTTCTAGGTTCAGATATCTATAATTATACCTTGTAGGGTTAATCCACTCATGCCTTTTGAGTGTTTAAGTGATTGATTATGAATCGCTCAATCTATCCTGTGAAGGGTAGATTAATATTACATTGTAATATTAATTGTAACTAAAATTACATTGAATTTATTACATAGTCGACATAAGCATGACATAAAATCAATTCAGTCATGTCCATGTACTAGTCACATGTCCCTCTGCACAAATCATAAGCTTATGGTAGCATGGTCCATGTTCAGGTCATCTTTTCTCACCTTGACTTTGCTCTATTTGTTGTCACTACATTGTTCTATGTTCTCAGTGGATCAGTGTTCAATGGCCATGGTCTTTTATCTGAACACTGATACCAATTTAAAGAGCTCCCAGGTTCTATAGGCAATTGCTCATGGTTGAGTATCATTAGCTATCTTCAAAATAGGCAGTTTTTCTCTAGTATTTTACTGTGGCACACCAGCTGTCTGAATTTATCTAAGAGTGATGCCTCTCTAGTAGCCTTATAATTTGCAAATCTCTCTCAAATCTGTTGCTCTATAAGTGTTTATCCAGCTGCCTCTATGCTTCACTTCTCTCTGCACACAGGTGTCTTTTTTCTCTCTTGCCACTTACCATTCTACTCCACATGGCAGAATGTGTGGTTTCTGGTGGCTCATGGGCTTCATTGCTCATGAAGCTCAGAATGTTCAGAACTCTCAGAGAAACCACTCTTATTGTCTTAATCCCAAGTCCCAATATACAGGGAAGTAACACATTGGCTTAGCTTTGGTCATTCACTCCTTTCTGGGTCAATCAATGAACTGTTACTCTGGAGATAGGTTCATAGTAGAAACCTTATGTATGGAGCTGATATGGGGGGCATTTCTTAGAAGATACAATCCCTAGAAGAAAGAGTATTCAACTAGAGTTGCCATTCCAAATGTTGTCATTTAAGAACATAATTAAGAAGTTCAAGGTCTCCTTTGGGAGAAGTTATAACTGACATTCAATGAATACAAAAGGGCAGACTCGTACTACCTCCTTTACTCCTTTAGTGTTGTCATACTGCTTTGCTTGGCAATTTGCTGATTTCCATTTCTTGCTACTACTTTACTTTTTCAACAACAGTCTTTTTTTTTTTTTTTTACTCTGAGTCTCACTCTGTCACCCAGACTGGAGTGCAATGGCATCCAAATAATCCTAATTGATTATTAGGATACTGAAACAGCATAGATTTGGTTTTAACACTGAAGGATTAAATGAATCCTATTGCCAAATCATTTTTAGCAGTATTAGGAAATCTCATGCTGCTTGCTGCTTTGGATTGAAAGTTCCAAAGACAGCTGTTAAAATGGAACTATTACACAGACAGAGCACATGTTAGTTTAGTCAGAACACATGGACACAGGGAAGGGAACATCACACATGGGGGCCTGTTTGGGGTGGGTAGGGGAGGGATAGCCGGGGGTGGGGGGATTGGGGAGGGATAACATTAGGAGAAATACCTACTGTAGATGACAGGGGGATGGATGCAGCAAACCACCAAGGCATGTGTATACCTATGTAACCATCCTGCATGATCTACACATGTACCCCAGAACCCAAAGTATAATAAAAAATATTTTATTTGAAAATCTAGATAATAAATAATTACAGAATGCTTAAGGTGAATGAGACTGGAAATCTTGAAATCCAACTTTTTTTTTTTTTTACAGTTGGGGAAAACTGGTCTGGAGATAAGACCCCAGATCTAGTTGGTGGCAGATCTGGTTCAGGACTTATCTCAAGAACCCCACTTCAGTGATCTCATTGGTCTTTCTTTTTCACTCTTTCTCACTGTTTTCATTGAATGAATTAACAAGTTACCTGAAAGTAACATGAGGATGGTACAGAATCAAGTAAGTTTTTGTAGGAAATGAGGAGAAGGAAAACTTCAGATTATGGATATTGTCTTGTACTGGTCAAGATCTGTAGTGAGAAATTTGGAGCAGATAAACTCTCACAAAGTACTGGGTACCTGGGCAAAGTGGAGAAAGCAGATGGATTTAGCATAAGAGCCCTTCTAGGAACTTGAATAGGGGAGGAGGTAGGTATCAGAGGAAGGATGGGCTTAGAAAGAACATCTAAAAACAAACAAAAGAGAACAAATACATAAAAACCTACAAGTACACAAAAGTAGAAGAGGGAAAACTGATATGACAGTATGTACAGATGAAATATTTTGATATTTTAAATAACGGGAGAATGGTTTGTAATTATGGTAATAAATTACAGCATCTCATTAAAATTAGCAAATTTATAGAAACATAAATTTAGAAAATTTCCTCAGAAAAGGTAGAAAACCCTGAATAAACTAATAATCAAGGAGAGAAAAAGTAGAAGTTTTAAAATTATTATCTCAGTAAAGACTCTAGGCTTGGGTAATTTTCTGATAAGTCCTTTAAAACTTTCAAGAACTCTCACATGCTATATTGTGTTCCAAAAGATGGAAAAAGAGAATACATTTTCCTTTTTTTTTTTTGAGACAGGGTCTCACTCTGTCACTCAGGTTGGAGTATGGTGGTGCAATCATGGCTCTCCACAGCCTCGACCTCCTAGGCTCAAGTGATCCTCTCACCTCATCCTTCCGAGTAGCTGGGACTACAGGCACACACCACTACTCCTAGCAATTTTTTTTTTTTTGTAGAAATGAGGTCTCATTATGTTGTTCAGGCTGGTCTTGAACTCCGGAGCTCAAGTGATCCTCCCTCCTTGGCCTCCTAAAGTGTTGGGATTACATATGTAAACCACTTCATCTGGCCCATTTTCTTCTTTATTTGCATTATTCTGAAATAGTAAACTGACCCAGAGAGTAACTGTGTAAAATAAAGAAATTGGACTGGCATGGTGGCTAACGTCTGTAATCCCAGCACTTTGGGAGGCTGAGGTGGGTGGATCATCTGAGGTCAGGAATTTGAGGCCAACCTGACCAACATGGTGAAATCCCATCTCTACTAAAAAAATACAAAAATTAGCTGGACATGGTGGTGGGTGCACATAATCCAGCTACTCTGGAGGCCAAGACATGAGAATAGCTTGAACTCAAGAGGTGGAGGTTGCAGTGAGCCATGATCGTGCCATTGTGCTCCAGCCTGGGCTACAGAGTGGAACTCTGTCTCAAAAAAGAAAAGAAAAGAAAAGAAAACCACAGATTGGTCCTACTTAATATAAATGTAAGGATCTTAACCAAATCACAAGCAAGATAAATTTATAGTGACATCAGCAAGATGTCTCATATCCCTCCATATAACCCTCCCTAACATCCCACCACCAACCACATCAGGAATTCTGTATCCATCTACAGACAAAGTCTCTCTCAGAGCCTCGGGATATAGGTAGAAGGTTGTGAAACCCTTTTAGAATCCTCCAATTCTAAGGAGGGTTGTTTTGAGAGTACAAACTGACACCCAAATGGCAACTCTGCCAATTATGCTTCCAGGTTGAAGCCTAGAAATGGCCCTGCTCCCCAACGAGCTTGGCTACAGCCCTTTTTGGCCTTGAGCCTGCAACTAAAACCAACTGCCAGGAGTTGTAGATGGAATCAGGCACACTAGTGCCTCAGTGGAGAGGCTCATCTGCTTGCCAACATTGGTCTTGGCAGTGAACCTGAAAGTTACCCTGTGGCTTCTCTCCAGCTCCCCTCTGCTGAGGTCCCAACTCAGAGCTAAATGTGCAGGAGCCCAGAAGGAGGCTTGCTCATATCTAGCAGCCTAGGAGTCTGAGCTTTCAAGAAGAGCTCATCAACCTTTGTACCCCAGCAGATACTAAGCATGCCTGCTGTCAGCTCTGGCCCCTCCTGCTGCAGTCAATAAACTATCCTACCTGTGCAGGGATCTACTGGGACATACATGCCCTTCTGAGCCAATGAGATAAGCTCTTCAGCCATCATCTGCCAGTGGGTCCCAAAAGGGCCCAGTCTCAGCACCGGTCACTCCTGCTGTAGTCAGGAAACTATCCAATTTGTGCAGAGACCTGCTGGGAGACACTCCCATCTGAACCAGTGAGGTGGGTTTGCCAGCTGCTGCCCCACATCAAGTCCTGAAGGAGTCCAGTCTCAGCTCTGGCCCCTCCTGCTGCAGATGGAAACTATTCCATCTGTGCAGAGATCTGCTGGAAAACAACTCATCTGGGCCACTGGGACAGGCTTCTGGGCTTGTGTCCCTGACAAACTTTCTCACCCTCCTTGGGCATTCTTAATGTCTATCTGAGCCAGAGAGCTGCATCAACTTTTGAGCTCTCATGAGACTTGTGTCAAACATGGACTTAGGGCAACCTCCAGTGCTGAGACAACTATAGTAGTCATAGCCTCTGGGAACACAACAGTCATTCTGATCAGATTTTTTTTTCCATTCTTCGGAAGAAAAGCAGGCACAAACAAAAGAAGATTGTGAAGATTGGAATAAATACCTAATCTGTCAATGGGCAGACATTGTTGTACACTCAGAAGCATCAAGATTATGCAGGGAAATACAGTTCTGTCAAACAGACAAACTAAGGCAATAGAAACCAACCCTAAAGTAAAGGGGATATGTGACCTCTCAAAGAAATTAAAATAACTGTTTTGAGGAAGCTGAATAAATTTCAATTAAGCACAGAGAAACAATTCAGAAACAACGGACTGAAATATTTTAAAATACCCAGGAATTCTGGAGGTGAAAAATACAATGAATGAAATGAAAAATGCAATAGAAAGCATTAACAGCAGAACTGATCAAACAGAAGAATCAGTGAACTCAAAGATACACTGTTTGAAAATACACAGTAAGGGAGAAAAAAAAATGAAAAGGAACAAGAAAGTTATAGGATCTATGAGACACAGCAAAAGAGCAAATATTCAGGTTATTGAAGCCCAAGGGGAAGTTGAGAAAAGCAAAGGGGTAGAAAGCTTATTCAAAGAAATACTAACAGAAAACTTTCCAAAACTGGATAAAGATACAAATATCCAGTTACAGGAAGGTCAAAAGTCACCCATCAGGTTCAACCTAAATAAGGATACTGCAAGATATATTCTAATTATAACTCTTAAAGATCAAAGACAATGAGAGGATTCTGAAAGCAGTGAGAGAAGGAAAAGCAAATAACATATAAGGGAGATTCAATACACCTGGCATTGGACTTCTCAGCAGAGAGCTTGCAGATCAAGAGGGAGTGGGACAATATATTCAGAGTGCTAACAGAAAAAAAAAGTGCCAACCAAGAATACTATGCCCAGCAAAACTATCATTCAGAAATGAAGGAGAGATAGATAGACTTTCCCAGACAAACAAAGCCGAGGGACTTTATTATTATCAGGTTTGTCCTACAGGAAGTGCTAAAGGGAGTTCTCCAAACCAATGAAAAGAATGCTAACATAATTTTTACTCCAATACTGAAATTGTGACATGTAAACCACTTATATCTTTAGTATGAAGACTAAAAGCAAAACTACTAAAATTAATAATACCTACAACAATTAGTTAAGATATAGGAAATATAGAAAATGTAAATTGTAATATCAAAAATTCAAAATATGTGAGGGGAATAAAGTCAAGGTGTGTAGCTTTTTTTTTCTTCTTTGTAAACAAAGTTAAGTTGTTATCAGTTTATAATAATTGGCCAGGCACAGTGACTCACACCTGTAATCTCAACACATTGGGAGGCCAAGGTAGGCAGATCACTTTAGTCCAGAAGTTCAAGACCAGCCTGGGTAACATGACAAAACCTCATCTCTCCAAAAAATACAAAAATTAGCCAGGCATGGTGGGGTGTGACTGTAGTCCTAGCTCCTCAGGAGGCTGAGGCAGGAAGATTGCTTGAGACCCAGAGGTTAATGCTGCAGTGAGCCGTGATCATGCCACTGCATTCCAGTCTGGGAGACCATGTCCCTAAAGACAAAACAAAACAAAATAAAACTTGTTATAAATATCAGATTTTTTGGTAAGCCTCATGGTAACTACAAAGCAGAAACCTATATTAGATATACTAAAATTAAAAGGTAAGAAATCAAAACATACTACTAGAGAAAATCACTTAACTCCAACCAAGGGAAGACTGCAAGAGAGGGAGAATGGAAGAAGAAAGGATCTGCAAATCAACTAGAAAACAAGTAACAAAATGGCAGTAGTAAGTCCTTACCTATCAATAATTGCCTTGAATGTAAATGAATTAAAATCTACAATTAAGAGACACAGAGTGGCTTAATGGATTTTTAAAAAAGACCCAACTACCCATGCTGCCTACAAGAGACTCATTTTACCTGTAAGGATACACACAGACTGAAAATGAAGGGATGGAAAAAGATATTCTATGCAAATGGGCACCAAAAAAAGAACAGGAGTAACTATGCTTATATCAGATAAAATACACTATAAACCAAATACTGTAAAAGAGACAAGGCCATTATAAAGTGACTAAGGGTAAATACAACAAGGGTGTGTGCACACTCACACACACACACACACACACACACGCACACACGCACCCAACATCAGAGCACCTAAGCATATAAAGCAAGTATTAATAGACCTAAAGGGAGAGATAGATTGCAATACAATAATAGTAGGGGACTTCAATATCCCACTTTCAGCAATGGACAAATCACCCAGGCAGAAAATCAACAAAGAAACATTAGAGTTAAACCATACTCTAAATCAAATGGACCTAGCAGACATTTATAGAACATTCCATCCAATAGCTATAAAATATATTTTTTTCTTAACAGCACATGGGACATTCTCCAGGATAGATCATATGTAAAGCCACAAAACAAGTCTTAACAAATTAGAAAAACAAAACTGGAAACCTACCAGGTATCTTTCTTGACCACAATGGAATGAAACTAAAAATAACAGTAGGAACTTTGGAAACTGTACAAATACATGGAAATTAAACCGTATGTTCCTGAATAACCAATAAGTCAAAGAAAAAATTTAAAAGGAGATTTAACAATTTTTTGAGACAAATGAAAATGGAAATACAACACATCAAAATCTATGGAATTCAACAAAAGTACTTCTAAGAGAGAAGCTTAGAACAATAAATGCCTACACCAAAAAAGTAAAAAGATCACAAATAAACAACCTAATGTTGCATTTCAAGGAATTATTCAACTCAAAATTTGAAGAAAAGAAATAATAAAAATTGGAGTAGAAATAAATGAAATAGAAACTTTAAAAAGTACAAATGATCAACAAAATGAAGCAATGATTTTTGAAATGATAAAATCAATACATCTTTGGCCAGACTAAGAAAAAAAGAGATATGACTAAAAAAAAAAGAGATGAAAAAGGAGACAACATAACTGATACCATAGAAATACAAAAAATCATTAAAGATTGTTGTAAAAAATTATGTGCCAAGAAATTTAAAAACTTGGAAGAAATGGATACATTTCTGGACAAATATAACCCACCAAGATTGAATCATGAAGAATTAGAAAACCTGAACAGCCAATAATGAGTAATGAGATTTAATCAGTAATTTAGGTCTCCCATCCAAAAACAAACAAACAAACAAAAAAACTCCCAAAACCCAGGAACTGATGACTTCACTATGGAATTCTGTCAAATATTTAAGGAAGAAATGACACCTATTCTTCTCAAATTATTCCAAACAATTGAAGTAGCTAGGAATTTTTTCAAACTCGTTCTATGAGACTAACATTACTCTAATATCAAAACACAAGGACACAGCAAGGAAAGAAAACTACAGGCCAATATCCCTCATGAACATATATGTAAAATCATCAACAAAATAGTAGCAAACCAAATCAAACAGCACATCAGAAAGATCATTCACATTGATCAAATGGGATGCATGGATGTTTCAACATATGTAAATCAATAAGTATGATACATCACAGGAACAGAATGAAGGACAAAAACCATGTGATAATTGCAATAGACACAGAAAAGCATTCAACATTCCTTTGTGAGAAAAACCCTAAAGTCATTAGGTATTGAAGGAATGTACCACAACACAGTAAAGGTAATATATGACAAACCCATAGCTAACATCATATTAACCTGGGAAAAGTTGAAAGCTTTTCTTCTAAAATTAGGAATACAACAATGATGCCTACTTTCACCACTTCAAAAGAAGACATACAAATGGCAAAGAGATAAATGAAAAGGGGCTCAACATAATTGGTCATCCGAGAAATACAAATCAAAATTACAATGAGATATCATCTCACCCCAATTTAAATGCCTTGTATGAAAAAAAACAGTAACACATGCTGGAAATGATGTGGAGAAAGAAGAACCCTCATATAGCATTGGTGGAAATATAAATTTGTACTTTGGAGAGTATTATGCAGGTTCCCCAAAAAACTAAAAATAGAACTACCCTATGATTCAGCAGTTCTACTACTGGCTATATATCCAAAAGAGATGGACTCATTAAGAAAACTTTGACAGGATTTTTTTATTTTAAATATAAAATAAAAAAACAAACCAAAGGAAGTGAAATCAGTATGTTGAAGAGATATCTATCCCTACTCCTGTGTTTACTGCAGCACTGTTCATAATAGCCAAGGCATAGAATCAACCTAAGTATCTATCACCAAATGAATGGATTAAAACATGTGGTACATATACACAATGGAATAATATTCAGCCATAAAAAAGAATGGCACTAGGTCATTTGTGACAACATGGATGAACATGGAGGGCATTATGCTAAATGACATAAGCTGAGCATAGAATGACCAATACCACATGATCTCACTCTTGGGAATCTAACACATTTGATCTCTTAGAATTAGAGTAGAATAGTGGCTACCAGAAACTGAAGGAGGGTAGCAGGGAGGGGGAATTATTTCTGGTGTTTTATTGCACAGTAAAGTGAATAGTTAACAATATATTGTAAAAAAAATGTATTATATAGCTCAAAATAGCTAGAAGACAGAATATTGAATGCTCTCAACACAGGGAAATGAAAATTGTTGTGATGGATATCTTAATTAACTGATTTGATCATTACACAATGTATACATGTATCAAAACATCACACTGTACCCCATAAATATGTACAATCATTATGTGTTAATGAAAAACAGAATATGACTTTGTAAAAGAATTCAGTAGAACATCAAAAAATAACTTGCAAATAATAACATGACTTGTCCAAGTTCAAACACATGGACAAACATAAGAAGATGCAGTGTTAAGAAATCTCATCGCAACAATAAGAGAAAGAATTTTCCTTAAGCTATCATACTGTTACCTTGATGGGTGCTATAAAAGCATTTTATAGAAATTCAACACTTATATTTGACTTTTGAAATGTAGGAACAGAAGGATATTTTATTTATATGGTAATGATTGTGAACCCCAAACATCAATATCATACTTATTGGTGAACAACTAGAGACATATCCATTAAAGTCAGATACAGATGTCTGCTATTGCCACTGTTATTTAGCATTGTGTTGTAGAAGATATAGCTAATGTATTGAAAGAATCATAAATAACAGATGTAACTACTGGAAAGGAGGAACAAAATCAACATTATTCTTAGACAATGTAATTGTCTAACGAAAAACAAATAAATCAACGAAAAAACTATTAGACTTAATAGTCTAATAGTTCAGTGAGGTGACTGTTTACAAAATAAATATATAAAAAATGATGCTTTCTTGTAAAATAAGATGTAAAACTCCTCTTCATTATAGCAATAAAAAATAAAACTGAGGAATAATTCTTAAAATACTCATTTAAAGAAAACTATAAAGCTTTCTTAGAGACATAAAAGTAGTTAGAATAGATGGAGAGATAAGCCACATTCCCAGTATAGAGATTCAATATTGTAAAGATGTCAAAATTCCCTATATTAATCTATAAATTGAAAGCAATTCTAATTGAAGTTCAAACAGCATTGTTTTCTAGTTGGATAGTAGAGGGATATTAGATCTTCTAGAATTGTAAATGGACAAGAATAGTTAAGAAAGCTTGAAATGGGGGGAAAAAAGGATAATGGGGAACCAGCACCACCAGATTTTTAAAATGTTATCAAATGGCAATAATTTAATCAGCATGTAACTGGTGTAGAGTAGATAAACAAATCAATGGAGCAAAATGAAAGCGCCAAAATTAGATTATTGTATATACAATAGCTTAATATGTGATAAGATTTGCATTTCTAATCAGCGGAGGAAAAATGGGTTAGACAGTAAACAGTGCTGAGGTAACAGGTTAACTTTAGAAAACATAGAAATTTTACCTCACATTAAACTCTAAAATAAATTCTAGGTTGATTAAGGCATTAAGTGCTTCAAATTAAGCTATAAAAGGAGAAAAAGAATATATTCAATTAGTTATATACTATTGAGTGGCTAAGATATTTTTAATCATAATACCTGAGTCTAAAATCAAAGGTACAACATAGATACTGTAACTGGATGAATCTTAAAACATCTGTATGGTAGAAAAAGAAATGAAAGGGAGAGAGATCCAAGATGGCCTATTAGCAACGGCTCAGGAATATAGCTCCCAGTGAAAGCGCAGAGAACAAGTGGACACCGCACTTTCCGATGAATTTTTGTTGCCCGCAGACCAGGAGATTCCCAGCAGAGGAGCCACACGGGTCGCCAGCACAACTCTTTTGGCTGGCGCGGCTGTTTTGCTGGTGCCCCAGCGCGGTGCTTCTCGGTGCGGAGTATACGGACGGACAGAAGGGCTCGGCTAGTCTCATCCCTACAAGGAAAATAGCAATTGGAAGCGCTAAGGACTGACAGTTTCACAGCAAGCACAGTGAACCTGGGAAGGTCCGGCTCTGTGGGGAAGGGGCGTCTGCCAAAGGAAAACTAAGAAACAGAAAAAGCTTCATCACCGGGTGGAGAGAGATCCAAGATGGCCACGTAGCAGTAGCTCAGGATTGTAGCTCCCGGTGAAAGTGCAGAGAGCAAGTGGACGCTGCAATTGCAGATGAATTTTTGATGCCCACAAACTGGGAGATTCCCGGCGAAGGAGCCACACAGGTCACCAGTGCGACTCTTTTGGCCAGCGCGGCGCTTCTTGGTGCGGAGTATACGGGACTGGGTGCCCTTTTAGTTGGGCTCGGCTGGTCCCATCCCCACAAGAAGAACAGCAATTGGAAGTGCTGAGGACTGAGAGTTTCACAGCAAGCACAGCTGAACCCGGGAAGGCCCAGCTCTGTGGGGAAGGGGCGTCCCCCGAAGGAAAACTAAGAAACAGAAAAAACTTCATAACCAGCAAGCCAGACGTCCACTCAGAGACCCAATCTGAAAGTCGGCAATTACAAAGACGACAGGTGGATAAATCCACAAAAATGGGGAGAAACCAGTGCAAAAAGGCTGAGAACACCCGAAATCAGAATGCCTCTCCTCCTACAGGGGATCGATCACAGCTCCTCATCAGCAAGAGAACAAGGCCGGACAGAGGATGAGTGTGATGAACTCACAGAATCAGGCTTCAGAAGGTGGATAACAAGAAACTTCTGTGAGCTAAAACAACATGTTCTAACCCAATGCAAAGAAACTAAGAACAGAACCTTGAAAGAAGATTTAACGAAATGCTAACGAGAATGGACGACTTAGAGAAGAATGTAAGTGAATTGATGGAGCTGAAAAACACAACACAAGAACTTCACAAAGCATGCACAAGTTTCAACAGCCGAATTGACCAAGCAGAAGAAAGGATATCAGAGGTCGAAGATCAACTCAATGAAATAAAACAAGAAGGCAAGATTAGCGAAAAAAGGGTAAAAAGGAAGGAACAAAGTCTCCAAGAAATATGGGACTATGTGAAAAGACCTAATCTACGTTTGATAGGTGTACCTGAATGTGACGAAGAGAATGAATCCAAGCTGGAAAATACTCTTCAGGATATTATCCAGGAAAACTTCCCCAACCTAGCAAGGCAGGCCAATACTCAAGTCCAGGAAATACAGAGAACACCACAGAGATATTCGTCAAGAAGAGCAACCCCAAGATACATAATCGTCAGATTCACCAGGGTTGAAATGAAGGAGAAAATGCTAAGGGCAGTCAGAGAGAAGGGTCGGGTTACCCACAAAGGGAAGCCCATCAGACTCACAGCAGATCTCTCAGCAGAAACCCTACAAGCCAGAAGAGAGTGGGGGCCAACATTCAACATCCTTAAAGAAAAGAACTTTCAATCTAGAATTTCATATCCAGCCAAACTAAGCTTCATAAGTGAAGGAAAAATAAAATGTTTCGCGAACAAACAAGTACTCAGAGATTTCATCACCACCAGGCCTGCTTTACAAGAGCTTCTGAAAGAAGCACTACACATAGACGTGAACAACCAGTATCAGCCATTCCAAAAACATACCAAAAGGTAAAGAGCATCACCATAATGAAGAATCTACATCAACTAATGGGCAAAACAGGCAGCTAGCATTACCAGAAGCTGCAATTTTCATCTCTGATAAAACAGAGTTTAAAACCACAAAGAACACAAGAAACAAAGAGGGACATTACATGGTGGTGAAAGGATCAATGCAACAAGAAGAGCTAACGATCCTAAATATATACGTACCCATTACAGGAGCACCCAGATACATAGGGCAAGTTCTTAATGACTTACAAAGAGACTTAGACTCCCACACAATAATAGTGGGAGACTTTAACATTACACTGTCAATATTA
>PVKP010038623.1:0-20750 GCA_004027715.1 Plecturocebus donacophilus
TGTCCCCATTGTTAAGCACAATTATTGGCATAAAAGAGGTTTTTAACACCCATTTTTAGACTGCATTCTAGCCTGGGCAATAAAACAAGAATCCCATTCTCTCTCCCTCTTTCTCTTCCTCTTTCTTGCTCTCTTTCACTCTTTTTTTTCTTTCTTTTGCTCTTTCTTTTCTTTTTCTTTCTTTCAAAAAAAAAAAAAAGAGTTATCCAAAGTTTTTCACCTGTATCCAACTTCATCTAACCTAGGAGACCTGATATGGATCAGTGATTATTACCTACAATTATGTTCAGCTAGGAATAACAATACCCCCACCCCGAGTAACAATGAATTCACCAAGATAGTTATTGCCCTCACATGCAAATCTCAGCGGTAGGCAATTTTCAAGACTATTCCACAGTCTTCAGGGAACCAGGTTCCTTCCAGCTTACTTCACTTCCTGGTCAGGTGCTGGTGTGTACAGCATGGGCCAATTCTGCTCCAGTCTTAGGGTGTCACTTCCCTTGGGCTCCACATTTACTTCTCAACTATAGAGTGGTATACTGAACGCCATGGGGAGTGTGGGTTAGGCTCAGAGAGTTAATCTGCCCAAGGTTACATGGCTGAAATTCAGACTTTCTGGTGCCAAGACCGCATACAGTCCATTTATGCTTTTTCATAACATACTGTCTCTACCTTCTGCATAGCTGATACTCAGATTTGCTCTTCAGAACTTTCAGTTATTGTTTGGAGACTGGCTTGGGGAGGGGAGGGTCAAGGAAGGCTCTGGTGGGCAGTCAGGCAACATCACAGAACTGGTCTGAATGATGGCAAAAAGGTAGAATGGTGTGAATAGATTCAAGAGATATTAGAGGTGGGTGGTAGGCGAGGGTCATTTAGGTGTCTTCTTTGATACCTGGGTGGTCAGTGATATTATTTGCGTAATTATGGAACCCTGGAGAAGAGAAAAGCAGATTTAGAACATGGGACATATTAAGTACAGCCTTTGATAACTGCTAATGGGGACGGCTCTAAACATCAGGGCAGACATGAAAGTGAAATAAGAAGTTATTCTGTAATTATTTCCTGTCTATATCAGCAATTACTATCTGCACCACTCACTCATCATTTAACTAAAATGGGCATTCTATTAATATCCTTTTGTGGGCAGACACCAGACACTCCATCATTTAAAAGTAAAAACCAACCCATCCTGGTGATGTATTTCACAAAGAATATAAGATCAATTACAGGAACTTATATTTTCTTTGAACATCTTATATGGAATAGGTGAATCTGTGACTACATTACGCATGGCTTACATTTTCACCAGTCATCCACATAATAAACATGCCTTCAAAGAATTCAAACCTGACCACGTGCCTTCCAGCCAAGAAAGGGACTGTAAATTTCAGGGTATGAAAGAAAGGCAAGGAGCTGTTGTGGCTATAACCCACAGAAATGAGCTGGAACCTGTCTTCTCTACCCAAAAGACTAATCCAATAGCAGACTTCAACACTAAGGAATCACAGTCCATACCATTCACTTTTCCAAATGTTTCTCCTTTGTTTCACTGATTCAGTTCCATCAGTTCACTGATGACCTTAAACCTAGACATCTCCTCAGGTGATTTCCACATGGGCTTTGTGTTGCTTTACTCTTTTCTTTTCCTTCACTCATGATGACTTGTTATTCTGATTTGCTGTATGTTTCCTCGGTTTTCTTTACTCTTCTGCTTCTGCTGCCAATTCACACAGTCACCATAGGCTACACCTATCATTTCAATATTCAGAGGCACTCCTTTACCTCTGGTTTTCCTTTATAGCACTCTCCTTCAATATCCATGCCTGACCCTTCTCACCTACACACAATCCAATCCAGTCTTACACCGATGCTAAGGTTTTTAGTCTCTTACCACCTATGTTTTGTTTCGATCATTCTTACTTCAGAGGCTCTGTCTCTAGCTGGAACTACGGAGTCAGCACCGTTCTACAGTTACTATGACACTGCTTGCATTTTTAAAATGGCATTCTCCAGAGAATTTTTTAAGAGGTAGGATTTCATTCTTTAAATGCACAAAACAGTCAGCTGGACAAGTAAATTATTTCCTGTGTCTGATACAAAATATGACATAGAGAAAGGTACTACAGTTCAACATTTTCACAGATAATTTTTAACATTATTTGTTACAATAGTCTTTGAAACTCTGTATAAATATCTGATTTTTAAAAGTATTAATTACTTAATAACTTCATTACATATCAGATTTGCTTTGGCAGGGTACAACAACATGTACAGTTGTTATTTTTCTACGTCTTATTAATGTCTGCACTGTGTCCATTTTATGTGCCCTAATCTGACAGATTGGCATTGTGTTCCAAGTAGAAATGTGCAACAAATCTCCAAAAGTCCAATGGGTCTAGAGGAGCACCTGGGTTGCAGGCTCTGTGCAGGTGCCATGCATTGCTCATGGCTACATCAATCATGTAGCTCACCAAAACTGAGTACCATTTCTTGCTTCTTATCCTCACCCTGTATTTCGAAATAACTTGATCCATTTTAGCGACACCTTCCTTGCATTCATCATACACTTTTACTATGGAAGGCTGACTTATTTGAGGGATTTCTTCATCAACAGCATCACAACAACTTATCTCATTGACTGGTTCTATGCCCACAGCATTGGAGCACAGACTGATAATGTCATCCCCATACCAACGACAGAAAATTATCTCATTGTTTTCTTCTACTTGGAAATCAAAATACCCTCTCTTCATTTTTTTCATATTTTCTATATTCATAAGGGGACATTTTTCAGTCCTGTTCTCGCGAATTGTTCCAGTTGCTCTCACCCCCTTCTTTTTCAAGGCTGACAACAATTTCACACTTGTAAAGAAGCTATCAAAACACAGGTGATAGGGATACTGACCTCTCTCTAAAAGAACATCAGCGAAGTTCATCACCAGATTTCCACCTAACCCAAAGTCAGGATCCTCATCTACCTTCATAGTTGATTCTTCTTGATAGGGCTCAAACCAAACCAGATAACCCTGTGCGGTTGTACCACACCAAATTTTATAGCCAATTCGAATAGGCTTTCCATTCAGGAACTGGTCACTATCAAAGCATTCACACATTGACTTATCAAAGCAATAGTATTCTTCTAAGGGAGCATACAAGAGGAAATTTTTATTCATTTGTTTTATGAGAGGCCTCAACTTTGTGAACTTATCTTTTTGATCTAGGTGGCCATTATCTGCAAAGTGCAGGTTTGAGAAAATCAATTCAAATCTGTCCCTTCGGATTGCATCTCTAACCAGGTTCTGATCGGTGTCAGAGATTTCCCAATACATTCCCCTTCTAGGACGCCTCATAAATCCACTCAAAAGCAGGACACCAAACACACACCTCATTTCTTGAACTGTGACTTCCAAGCTGATATTTTTCTGAGAAGCATAATTATTGGTTTCCTTGACAATTAAGTTGAATATTTCATCATCAAAAAATAATTCAAAAAGTTCTACTGGGTTCAACTTTTCACTTTTGAGATTCAAAAGTCCAGAATCCAGTGCTGACCAGCTTGGAAAGTTGGGTTTAATGTCTCTTTTGGTCCAACTGTTTTCTGGGAAACATGACACCTTTAACTTCTTTTGAGCAGGCTGGGTCTCAGGCTCATTATCTTTCTCCACATCTGAGTCGCCAGAGAATGCAAGGCCTTGGAGCAGTTCACTCACTCGAGCTTTGTCTTTTTTTCTCCCTTTTCGAGTAATGTCTCCTGCAGCATATTCCAAGGATGAGATGTGCATCCGTGCCCACAAGTCACCTGGGTGACAGCCCTTCACAGTGTTCAAATGTGCAACTGTCCTTTCAGTAGAGATAGGAGTACTACAAGGAATCTGGAGTGCACACCCTCTGAGAAAGAAAAAAAGAACATGTTATAAAAATCCTCAGTCATATTCTCTCACACATGATAAATCTGCTGAATTTAATCTTTTGGGGCTTAGGGTGTGTGTGGGGGTACTTACTTATTTCTCTTATGTTTCCATGGGAAGGACTTTGGCTAGATTGAACATTTCTAGCCTCTCTCCACCTCTCACTCACTCTTCATGATAGAACTAACTGTTGAACCTGGGAGAAAGAACTGGGCATCCTTGGTACACCCCTCCCTCTGTTCTCTTTAGGAGCAGGATACAGACATTCCATGCCCCTTGTTGCCCTAAGTTACACTGAGAAGACCTAAGCAGAGGGACATCTGCTATACTCCTCCTCTGCTAGTACAAGGCTATTTAGCTCTGCCTTTGAGCTGTTTTTAGCCAGTCTAACTTCTGTCACTAAGAAACTAAGGTTTCCAGAACCATCTATTTTACTCCTGCATCCCTGTCAATTGGTTCTGAACTTGAACAAGAAAAAAAGGTTATTTATCAGGTCTCCTCACACCTCTCACAGAATTTCAGAATGTAAAAGGACTTAGCTCTTCCCAGTTCTACATTCATCTGATGGACATACCACCCTGGAGAAAAACAAATGAAACTCAACTCATTGCACTTGGAATGATTTTTGAGGCTTACAAGGAAATAAGCTAAAGTTACAAAGATGAAAAGTATTATTTTACACAAACTTTTTAATTTTTAGATATGTGCATTTAATTTATTAGTGTTCTGTTGGTAAACTCGTCAAGTTTTCCAAGACATTTAACAAGCATGAAGGGTATATTTTAATATAATTTATACTATATACATTTCTTTACTTAAAACATTTATCATCCAGGGTGTCTTCAATGTCTGAATGTATTTAACACACCCCTCTTAAAGTTCCATGAAATCCATAACTTCAGTGACATTCCTTGATCACAATGAGTCTTTCTACTGTTGATATGTAAACTCTAAGAGCTACCTTGCATTAAGTCCCATATTGTGAGGGAAGGAAATGGGAGTGAGAAATGGGAAAAAAGAGTGAGCCAAGAAAGTAGGGCAGAGGTGAGAGAGGGGGGCTAGAGACAGGACAGGGGCTGGACCTCTGATATCACGGTTAAGTTATTGCACCAAACCTGAAACAGCCTACCTTCAGACTTTTTGTTATATGAATATCTTTATTCTCATAGGCACTGTGAATTATCAGATAGTTGCCTGATACTAAGTGTACCTCACAGGCACAATAGCAGATTCCTATTCTCCAGCTGTATAACTCTGCTCTAAATTACTGAAAGTTACTCCTCTTCCTTTAGTGGAGCTTGGCTCAGTCTTCACTAATCTTAATGCAAAATGTCATGTCTCTTAAGCTTTAAGACGTTTCTATTTTAGCTGAGATTCAGCTCCTAGTTTCTCTAAGATGAACGAATGTCAATAAGGAAAATTCCCATCCCCTTCTCTGCTCTTTAGTCAAGGATCCCACCTTGCTTCCTTTCTCCTCTTTTCTCAAGTCTCTGAGGACCGAATGGCCTCACCAGAAGCCAACCCTCTGCTTGTGATTTGCTCCTTCCCTTTCTCCATTCCTGAGAAGCCTCGGAATGTTGGGCATTCCTGAACCTTCTCCACCTGTTTCAATTTCCTCAGAAGTTTCCTGCTTTGAATAGGAGTATCTGTTACAAGTTCATTAACTCCCACAACCAGCACTTAGAAAGCATCACCGCTGTCATTCAGTTCTACTTCATCAGCTAACGTTCCTTCTGACCTGCACCTAGACACTGGTGAAGACATGGATGATTTGACGTGTTCAGGTCTCTTAACGGTGGAAGAAAATACAGGTTAATTTTCCCTTATCTCAAATGCCTGGGGACAGCAGATTTTTGAATTTTGGATTTTTTCAGATTTTGGAATATTTGCATTATACCAGTTGAGCATCCCTAACCAAAGATGCAAAATTCAAAATGCCCCAGTGAGCATTTCCTTTGAGCATCATGCTGGTACTCAAAACAGCTCAGATTTTCGAACGTTTCAGATTTGAAACGCTCAACCCATACCCTGCTTGGCCGCTTTTGCTCTGACATTTCTTCCTTAATTGCCATGGCAGCTTCACCTGTAGCCCTTGTTAAATTATCTGCCTTCTGGCTTCTCTATGGCTCCATAAAAATGTAAGGGAGCCCAGGGAAGAGAATCAAGCAGGACAGACTGGATCAGGATAGGCTTCTTGGAGGCAACTGCATGTCAATTTACTGCATACTGAAAATTTTGAATAGGTCGCTTTCTTGGCATGGACCTCCTATGATCACAGAAGTGAGAGTGGCAGTCGTCCTATCTTGTTAGAGGGAAGCAGGCTTTTGACCAACTGGTTCTTTGATTCCATTCCAACTTTTTTGTATCTGCAGCATTTGACCCACTGAGGACCATGGACACTCACCTGTTGGGCATTCCTGAGGCCTCTCCACCTTGTTCTATTTCTTCAGAAGTTTCTTGCTTTGCGTTAAACAATCTATCTTTAGTTACAATTTCTTCAGCTAAAATATAACATTAATGATTTAAATGTCATCTGTTCTGTGAATTTGGGGAAAAAAAAAAAACAACTTCTAGGGTAGAGAATAGATGTTCCAAATTAAACAAACAAAAAAACATACTGGTGTTTCAAGGGTGCACAGTTTCAGCAATTTTACAAAATGTGGCATGGTATGGGAAAATGTTAAGAAAGGGTAATTAAAGCACCAAAGCCCAGCTGGAGAAAGGGCCCAACAGGGCAGAGCACATTTCAAGAAAATTAGGCTGGGTGTTTTGGGAGGCTGTGGTGGGACTTCTTCAGGCCAGGAGTTCAAGACCAGCCTGGGCAACATAGCGAGACTCTGGCAACAGAAAAATTAGCTGGGTATAGTCTCAGCTGTTTAGGGGCTGAGGTGGGAGGATTGCTTGAGCCCAGGAGTTTGACGCCGCTGTGAACTATCATAGTGATACTATGCTCCAGTATGGGCAACAGAGTGAGACCCCTATCTCTAAAAAAAACTAAAAAAAAAAAATTAAATTAAGCATGAACAGCAGTGTTCTTAGACAGTGAAGATGACTTCCTCTGAGGTGAAGGCAAGATCAGGCAGAGGTGTTCATGGGGCTTCCAAGTATGAAGGGTATCTGAAATGACAAGTTATATGGAATCCTTGATAGGGAAGAAAAAGGATGCTTTTGATCCTTTTTCAGATGACTGAAGGAATCAGGGAACTGGGAGGGATGATCAGAGAAGATAACCACAAGAATCAGTAAGCTGATGAGCAACAGAAGAAAATGTGATTGGGAAGGATGCAAAATGGTAAGAGTTAGAAGTCTGGAGGCAGAGGCCAGAAGAAGGGAAAGGAAGGTTGGGGATCTGTAGGAAATGCAGGGTCCCAAAGGCCAAGCCGGGTGAGTGATGGCAAAATGAGAGTAGACAGGGGTCCAGTCAGAGGCCTGGGCTTACTCATCAGGCTGAGGCTCCTAACCGTCTCCTGAGCTGAGTCACCACAGAGCTTCCTCTGAGCCAGACTCAGATGCGGCCGCTTATCTGTAGCAAGGGCCTGGATTGCTGCTTCCTCAGTCTTCACCAGTGTCTAAAAAGACAAAAAAAGAAAATAGCCTCTGTTTTCACTGTGGTAAGGAATCCAGCTGTGAAGAGTGTTGAATATCACACTGTAGACCAGTAGCTCCAGCCCCTCCGGGCATTATGTAAATCTGTGGAAACCTTCCTGGTTCTAACAATGAAGCCCACCACCACCGCATGCCAATGCCATTCAGAGGGTGAGGCCAGAGATGCCAGGCATCTTCCAGTAGGTGGGACACTCCCACACCACAAAGAACTCCTCCACATCCTGCAGGACTTCTAAGTGTCCTGCTAGCCACACCTACAATCAATATACATCAACTGTACTGAAACACAGAATCTCGAAGAGTTTTTATAGGATGATACTGAAAAAAATCAGTAATTCAAGAAAAAGAAGGAAGGTTACATCGATTAAAGACATTGTCACAAAAGCTGACTGACTTGGACTGTTCTACATGCTGCTTTATGGCATTTTCTATGTATTTGGTTGAACAGCACTTCAATATAATATTGCAGTTATAACAAATGCAATTAAACTGATTACAAATACATAATGAAGTTCTGAGACTCCTTTTAAGACTTGGAATTTAATGTAAGTGTGGAAATCTCACTGAATTTCATGAATAAAGATGTTTAAAAACATTTTAAAGCTATTAATTACATGTAGGCTAGAAAAGTCATACACTGAAATTATTTATTTTGGACAATGCTTGAGAATCTCTATCTCTCTGACACTCCTCAAAGGGCTATCACACGGTTTCATTAACCTCCTGACACCTTCTCTCATTTTCTAATCTACTTTCTCTTTCTTGTTGCCTGAGAAAGGATACAGTGCAAGCCTTTTACAAAATGAATGTCTGTTTTGACGAGGGAGTTTCAGGACAGATGTTTTCTCTCTAACTCATCATCACCCTACCCCAAACTACAAACACATAATTATTTTGATAATAAAAAGCAAAGCCCACCTCATTTAAACACAGGCATACCTCAGAGATATTGCGGGTTCAGTTCTAGACCACCTCAATAGAGCAAATATCACAATAAAGCAAGTCACATAAATTTCTTGGATTTCAAGTGCATGTGAAAGTTATGTTTACACTATATTATGTAGTCTATTAAGTGTACATAAGCATTATGTCTAAAAATGTATATATGTTAACTTAAAATACTTTACTGCTAAAAAATGCTAATAATCATCTGAGCCTTCAGAGAGTTGTAATGTTTTTGCTGGTAGAGGGCCTTCCGCGATGTCGAAGGCTGCTGACTGATCAGCGTGGTGGCTGCGGAAGGTTTGGGTGGCTGTGGCAATTTCTTAAAATAAGACAACAGTAACATAAGCCACCTTGATTGACTCTTCCTTTAACAAAAAATTTCTCTGTAGCATGTGACATTGTTAGCATCTTATCCACAGCAGAACTTCTTTTAAAATCGTAGTCCATCAACTCAAACCCGGCTGCTGCTTTAGAAACTACGTTTACGTAACATTCTAAATCCTTTGTTGCCATTTCAACAATGCTTCACCAGGGGTAGATTCCATCTCAGGAAACCACTTTCTTTGCTCATCCATAAGAAGTAACTTATTTGTTCAAGTTTTATCATGAGATTACAGCAACTCAGTCAAATCTTCAGGTTCCACTTCTAATTCTAGTCCTTTCCACCACATCTGCAGCTACTTTATCCACTGAAGTACTAAACCCTTCAAAGACAATCAGAATGTTGGAACCAATTTCTTCCAAACTCCTGTTAATGCTGGTATTTTTACCTCCTTCCGTGAATTACAAATGTTCTTAATGGCATCTAGAATGATGAATCGTTTCCAGAAGGTTTTTAATTTACCTTGCCCAGATCCATTAGAGAAATCACTACCTATGGCAGCTATAGTCTTACAAATGTATTTCTCAAATAATGACTTAAAATTACTCCCTGATCCATGGGCTACAGAATGTGTATTGTATTAGCACACTTGAAAACATTTATTTCCTTGTACCTTTCCTTCAGAGCTCTTGTGTGACTAGGTGCTCTGTGAATAAGCAGTAATATCTTCAAAGAAATCTTTTTTTTTTAGTATTACATCTCAACAATAGGCTTAAAATATTCAGTAAACCACGCTGTAAACAGATGTGCTATCATCCAGGCTTTGTTTTTCCATTTCTAGAGCACAGGCAGAGTACAGTTAGCATAATTCTATGGACACTAGGATTTTCAGAATGATAAATGAGCACTTGCTTCAACTTTAAAGTCACCAACTGCATAAGCCCCTAACTAGAGTGAGACTGTCCTTTGAAGTTTTGAAGCCAGGCATTGACTTCTCTCCTCTCTAGCAATCGAAGTCCCAGATGGCATCTTCCAATATAAGGTTGTTTCATCTACATTGAACACCTGTTTATTGTAGCCACCTTCATCAGTAATTTTGGCTAGATCTGGATAACCTGCTGCAGCATTTACATCAGCACTTGTTACTGATGCATTTTGTGGAGACAGCTTCTTCCCTACACCTCATGAACCAACCTGGCTTCCAATTATTCTTTTGTAGCTTACTCACTTCTCTCAGCTTCACAGAACTGAAGGAAGTAAGGGATTTGCTCTGGGTTAGTCTTTGGCTAGAGGCAATGCTATGGCTGGTGTGATTTATTTATTTATTTGTTTATTTATTTTTGCTTTCTTATCATTTGTATGTTCACCAGGGTGGCACTTTTCATTTTCTTCAAGAACATTTCCTTTGCATTCACAACTTGCCTGTTTGGCACAAGAAGCCTCATACCTTTTGGTGTGTCTCTGCTTTCAACATGCCTTACTATGCTTAATCACATCTAGTTTTTGATTTAATCTGAGAGGCATGTGACTCTTCCTTTCACTTGAACACTTAGAGGCCACTGTAGTAGTATTATTATAATTGGCTTCATTTCAATATTATTGTGTCTCAGGACATAGCAAGAACCAAGGAAAGCAAAAGAGATAGGGGAACAGCTGGTCAACGGAGCAGTCAGGACACATACAATGTTTATCAATTAGGTTTTCCATCTTAAGCATGGTTTGTGGCACACCAAAACGAACATAATAGTAACATCGAAAGTAAGTGATCACAGATCACCATGACAGGTATAGTAATAAAGTTTGAAACACTGCAGGAATTGCCAGAATGTGACAAGAGACACAAAGTGAACACGTACTGTTAGAAAAACGGGACTGACCGTGTGTGGAACAAGTCTGTTGCCATTTTCAACTTGTTTAAAAAAGAAAAAAAAAAAGCAGTATCTGCAAAGCAAATAAAATGAAACACAATAAAGGAGTTCTATCTGTAATATCATACCTTATTTTCTCCCCTTTATCTGTTCATAATTTTTTTGTAACTTATATTGCTTTCCTACGGCTCTCGTAACAAAGTACCACAACCTCAATAGTGGAAAACAACAGAATTGTATTCTCTCATAGCTCTGGAGGCTAGAAATCCAAAATCAAGATATCAGCAGGGCCATGTTATCTTTGAAAGCTCTATGGGGTAATTTTCCTTGCCTCTCTCCAAGTTTTTAGTGTTTGTTAGCAATTCTTGGAGTCCCTTGGCTTGTAGATGTGTTATACAAACCTCCGCCTCAGTCATCACATGGCATTCTCCCTGTGTGAATGTCTTCACTTGGGCATCTTTCGTTTTTCAACCCCTTGGTCAATTTGGAAATATGGATTTCTTATAAGAATATGAGCACCCCCCACCACAGAAAAAAAAAAAAAAAAGAATATGAGTCATTGGATTTAGGGCTCACCACATGATTTTTTTTTTTTTTTTCCTGATTTTTGTGGAGAATGTCATTGGTATTTTGATAGAGACTGCACTGAATCTGTAAATTGCTTTGGAAAGTACAGTCATTTTAATAATAACCTTCTTCCAATTCATGAGCATGGAATATCTTTCATTGTTTTTGTGTCCTCTTCAATTTGTTCCATGAGAGTTTTAGTTTTCCTTATATAGGTCTTTCACTTCTTTAGTATTTAAATTAAATACTAAATTATAAATAAAATACTAAAAATTATAAAATACCTAGGGAATTTAAACACTAAATTTAAACATTAAATTTAATTTTTAAATTTTTTTATGTTTAGTATTTAAATTCCCTAGGTATTTTACATTTTTTGTACCTACTGTAAATGTGATTATTTTCTTGGTTTCTCTTTCAGATTGTTCATTATTGGAGTGTATAAATGCTACTGACTTTTGTGTATTGATTTTTTATCCTGCAACTCGACTTGCTCATCAGCACTAACAATTTTTTCGCAGTCTTCAGGTTTTTCCAAGTATAAGATTTTATCATCTGCAAACAGACAAACCTTACCTTTTGCTATCCAATTTGGATGCCATTTACTTCTTTCTCTTGCTTAATTGCTCTGGCCAGGATTTTGAGTATTATGTTGAACAGTGGTGAGAGTGGGCATCCTGGTCTTGTGTTCCAGTCCTTAGAGAAAAGGTCTTCAGTTTTTCCGTTCAGTACAATGTCAGCTGTGGGTCTGTCATATACGGCTCTAACTATTTTGAAGTATGTTCCTTTTACAGCAATTTTGACAAGGATTTTTATCTAAAATCAATGAATTTTATCAAATGCTTTTCAGCATCTACTGAAATAATCATATGGTTTTTGTTCCTGATTATATTAATATATCACATTTATTGATTTGCATCAATAAATGAATCCCTGGAGTGAATCCCACTTGATCATGGTGAATGATTTTTTTAATGTGTTGTTGAATTCAGTTTGCTAGTGTTTCACTGAGAATTTTTACATCCATGCTCAATGGTGACATTGGTCTGTGGTTTTCTTTTTATGTTGTATTCTAATCTGGTTTTGGTATCAGTCTGGTTTGGGTAGCCTGACAGAATGAGTTTGGAAGTAGCCCCTCCTTTTCAATTTTTTTTTTTTTTTTTTTTGAAGCGTTTGAAAGGATTGGCATCAGTTCTTTTTTAAATGTTTGGTAGAATTCAGCAGGGAAGTCAACAAGTCCTGGGCTTTTGATGGAAGACTTGTTATTACAGATTCTATCTTGTTACTCATTATTGGTTTGCTAAGGTTTTCTATTTCTTCATGGTCCAATCTTGGTAGTTGGCATGTATCTAGGAATGTATCCATTTCTTCTAGGTTTTTCAATTTATTGTCATATAGTTGCTCATAATAGTCTCTAATGGTTCTTTGTATTTCGGAGGTCTCAGCTGTTATGTCTTTTTCATTTCTGATTTTATTCATTTGGGTCTTCTCCTTTTTTGTTTATCTAGCTAAAGACTTGTTGATTTTGTTTACCTTTTCAAAAACTCCAACTTCTTGTTTCATTGTTCTTCTGGGGGTTTTTTTGGTCTAAATTTCAATTATTTCTGCTGTAATCTTTATTACTGGTTTCCTTCTACTAATTTTGGGTTTGGTTTGTTCTTGCTTTTCTAGTTCCTTGAGATGTATCATTAGACTGTTTATTTGATATCTTTTTACTTTTTGGATATGTGTTTATTGCTATAAATTTCCTTCTTAGTACTGCTTTTTCTGTATCCCACAAAGTGTTATGCCACATTTTCTATTTTCATTTGTTTCAAGCCATTTTTTAATTTCTGTCTTAATTTCTTCCCTGACAAATTAGTTGTTCACAGGCATGCTATTTAATTTCCTGTGTTTGTGTAGTTTCCAAGGTTTTTCTTGCTACTGCTTTTCAGGTTTATTCCATTGTGATCAGAAAAGACACTTGACATGATTTACATTTGTAAAAAATTTGTTCAGATTTGTTTGTGGCCTAAGATACAGTCTATTCTTAAGAATGTTCCATGTAGTGATGAAATGAATGTGTATTCTGTAGCAGTTGGAGGACATGTTCAGTAAATATCAGGGTTATTAGATCTAGTATGTAGTTTAATTCTACTGTTGCTTTGTTGATTTTGTCTGGATGATGTGTTAATTACTGAGATTGGGATATTAAAATCTCCTACTACTGTTGTATTGCAGTCTATCTCTCCTTTTAGATCTATTAATGTTTTCTTTATACCCTTGGGAGCTCCGGTGTTGCATGCATAGTTATTTATAATTGTTATATACAGCCAGGCACGGTATCTCACACCTGTAATCGCAGCACTTTGAGAGGTCAAGATGTGCAAATTACTTGAGTCCAGAAGTTCAAGGCCAGCCTGGGTAACATGGCAAAACCTCAGCACTACAAAAAAATACAAAAAATTAGCCAGGCATGGTGGCACATACCTGTGGTTTCAGCTCCTCGGAAGGCTGAGGTAGGAGGATCACTTGAGCTCAAGAGGCAGAAGCTGCAGTGAGCTGAAATGATACCACTACACTCCAGCCTGTGAAAGAGTGAAACCTTGTCTCACACAACAACAACAAAGAAAAACCACTGTGGCTACATGATTTTCTCCTATCGTTTGCTTTCATTCGTTGCCTTCTATTTTTAGGAAGTTTGTTATAGGTTTTTGCATTGTAGTCATCATGAGGCTTACAAAGAATATCTTTAGATATAAGTTATTTTAAAGAAATGACAACTTATCTCAGATCCCAAACACAGGAGTAGAAACAAAGGCAGAAACACACAGAAAAAATTCTACGCTTTAATTCAATTCTTTCGAATTGTGACTTTTCATTGTCTCAATTTATAACTTTATACTACCTATGTCTTAACAGGTTGCTAGCTATTACTATTTGTTTTGGTTTAAAGATATGGTCTCACTCTGTCTCCTGTCCCCAGGTATAGCATCAGGGTCTTACTATATGGCCCAGGCTGGTCTCAAACTCCTAGTCTCAAGTGATCCTCCCACTTCAGCCTCCCAAAGAACTGAGTTTATAGGCATAAGCCACTGTGTCCAGTCCTATTATTTTTGATAGGTATGACTTGGGACTTCATAGTATATTTTTGAGTATATTGTATGTCACCATTACAGTAATAAAGTATTCTGGGTTTGTCTATGTACTTAATTTTATCAGTAACTTTTATGCCTTCAAAAGTTTTCTTTATGTACATTAGTCTTCTTTTCTTTTAGACTGAAGAATTCCCTTTAGCATTTCTTACAAGATGGGTCTGGTGGTGGTATACTCTCTCAGCTTTTGTCTGGGAAAGACTTTCTCCTTCATATATGAAAGATAATTTTCCTAGATACAATATTCTTGAATGTCAGTTTTTTTCTTTGAGTACTTTGAAAACATCATTTTACTTTCTCCTGGCCTGTATGACTGCCATTGAGAAGTCTGTTGCCAGATGAGTTGGAGCGCTTTGTTTCTTTTCTCTTGCTGTGTTTAAGGTCCTCTCTTTTTCCTTGACCATTGAGAGTTGATTATTGTATGCTTTGAGGTAGCCTTACTTGGGATGACTGTGCTCGGTGTTCTCAGGTCTTCCTGTACCTGGACATTTATATCTTTCTCAAGTTTTGCCAAGTTTCTTGTTATTATTTCTCTCTTTTTTAAAAAATAGATGCAGGGTTGGCTGATGATCCAACATGGCCGATTAGACACAACTCCAGCACACAACACCCAGCGAGAGAGACGCAGAAATCCAGAGATCTCCTATCTCCAACCGAGGTACCAGGTGCATTTCAATGGGTCTGGTCCGATGGTGAGCAAAGCCCACTCAGGGCAGACTGAGGCGGGGAGGGGTGCTGCTTCACCCAGAAAGTGCATCTGACCGGTGAGTCAGAGGCTCTCCTCTGGCACTCTGGTCCAGATACAGCACTTCCCCTAAAGCCTCAGCAATACACAGAACAGGGGATCTTTGCCAGTCAGCTGCCGGGAATTACAAGCCAGAGTTGAATGAGAGCCTTCGGACTGAGCTACGGCCCCTTCCCTCCACCCAGAGAGAGAGGGAGCTGTAAGCGGGAGCAGCTGGGCCGGCCCCTACCCTATGACAGAAGAGAGAGGAAGCTGAAAGAGGGAGACATCTGGGTGCAGCGGGGCACGTCCCTACCCTCCCCCACAAACCCCAGAGGGCTAAAGCTCTGACTCTAGTGGGTTGCGCAGCCAGTGCCACAGTCAGAGGAACCCTGAATGATCCAGCCCAGTGGAGGAAGGGCACAACCCACCACTAGAGGGGTGGGACTGGGCTACATGTTTTAATAAAAAACACAGGAAGCCTACGTAGCAAAGGGACGGGGTTCTTGACAAAACAGCAGCGCCTACAGGTCAGTGGAAGAGGCGGCCTAATCGCCCAGTGTAAACAAAAAAGACACAGGAAGCTTCCCTAGTAACCTGAAGGAATCCCTAGAAACCCAGTAGCGTCCCACAGGCAGACAAGCGACCTCATCAAGCAGTTCCCTGACAACATAGCCAGGTAAATCCACAAAGATGGGGAAAAAACAGTGCTAAAAATATGAAACCATCAAAGACCAGAACACCTCTTCTCCTTCAAGGAATCACAACTCCTCAACAACACAGGATCACAATTTGACCGAGGAGTGCGACAAATTGACAGAAACAGGCTTCAGAAGGTGGATAATAACAAACTTTTCTGAGCTAAAGGAACACGTTCTAACTCAATGCAAAGAAACCAAAAACCTTGAAAAAAGGTTAGATGAAATGCTACTAGAACAACCAGCTTAGAGAAGAACATAAATGACTTGCTGGAGTTGAAAAATACAACATGAGAACTACGTGAAGCAAACACAAATTTTAATAGCCAAATCGATCAAGCAGAAGAAAGGATATCAGAGATTGAAGATCAACTCAATGAAATGATAAGGCAAGACAAGAGAAAAAAGAGTGAAAAGAAATGAACAAAGCCTCCAAGAAATATGGGATTATGTGAAAAGACCTCATCTATGCTTGATCGGTGTACCTGAATATGATGGGGAGAATGAATCCAAGCTGGAAAACACTCCAGGATATTATCCAGGAGAACTTCCCAAGCCTAGCAAGGCAGTCCAAATTTCAAATCAAGAAATACAGAGATCTCCACAAAGATATTGCTCAAGAAGAGCAACCCCAAGGTACATAATCGTCAGATTCACCAGGGTTGAAATGAAGAAAAAAATGCTAAGTGCAGCCAGAGAGAAAGGTCAGGTCATCCACAGAGGGAAGCCAATCAGACTCACAGGAGACCTCTCGGCAGAAACCCTACAAGCCAGAAGACAGTGAGGGCCAATATTCAACAACCTTAAAGAAAAGAACTTTCAACCCAGAATCTCATATCCAGCCAAACTAAGCATTATAAGTGAAGGAGAAATAATATCCTTTACGGACAAGCAACTATTGAGAGATTGTGTCACCACCAGACCTGCCCTACAAGAGCTCTTGAAAGAAACACTAAGCATGGAAAGGAACAAGTACCACACACACTGCAAAAGCAAACCAGTTGGCAAAGACCAAAAATGCAATGAAGAAAATGAGTCAACTAATGGGAAAGAAAACCAGCCAGTAACAAAATGGCAGGATCAAATTCACACATGACAATATTAACATTGAATGTAGATGGCCTAAACGCCCCAATCAAAAGACACAAGACTGGCAAACTGGATAAAAAGAAACCATCGGTGTTCTGTATTCAGGAAACTCATCTCACATACAAAGACACACAGACTCAAAACAAAGGGATGGAAGAAGATTTACCAAATAAATGGAGAACAAAAAAAGCAAGGGTTGCAATCCTAGTCTCTGATAAAAATGGGCTTCATACCAACAAAGATCAAAAGAGACACAGAAGGACACTACATAATGGTAAAAGGATCGATCCAACAGAAGGAACTAACTATCCTAAATATATACGCTCCCAACACAGGAGCACCCAGATACATAAAGCAAGTTCTTAACGACCTAAAACGAGATTTAGACTCCCACACAATAATACTGGGAGACTTCAACACTCCACTGTCACTATTAAACAGATCTATGAGACAGAAAATTCACAGGAATATCCAGGACTTGAATGCAGAGCTGGACCAAGAGGACCTAATAGACATAGACAGAACACACCACCCCAAATCCACAGAATATACATTTTTCTCAGCACCACATTGCACTTACTCTAAAATTAAACACATCATTGGAAGCAAATCACTCCTCAGCAAATGCAAAAGAACAGAAATCATAACAAACAGTCTATCAGACCACAGTACAATAGACTAGAACTCAGGATCAAGAAACACACTCAAACCTGCACAACTACTTGGAAACTGAACAACTTGCTTCTGAGAGTCGACTGGATAAACAATGAAATGAAGGCAGAAATAAAGATGTTCTTTGAAACCAACCAGAATGAAGACACAACATACCAGAATCTCTGGCACAGCTTTAAAGCAGTGTTGAGGGGGAAATTTATAGCAATAAATGGACACCAGAGAAGAGAGGAAAGATCTAATCGACACCCTATCATCAAAATGAGATAGCTAGAGGAGCAAGAACAAAAAAACTCAAAAGCTAGTAGAAGACAAGAAATAACTAAGATCAGAGCTGAACTGAAGGAGACAGAGACACAAAAAACCCTTCAAAAAATCAATAAATCCAGGAGCTGGTGTTTTGAAAAGTTCAACAAAACAGACAGATCGCTAGCCAGATTAATATAAAAAAGAAAAGGCAGAAGAATCAAATACATGCAATAAAAAATGATAAAGGGGATATCACCACTGATCTCATAGAAATACAAACTAACATCAGAGATTAGTACAAACAGCTCTACTCACATAAACCAGTAAACCAGGAAGAAATGGATAAATTCCTAGACATTTGTACTCTACCAAGACTAAACCAGGAGGAAGTTGAAACCCTGAATAGACCAGTAACAAGGGCTGAAGTAAAGGCAGCAATCAATAGCCTACCAACCAAAAGTCCAGGTCCAGACGGGTTCACAGACGAATTCTACCAGACATACAAAGAGGAGCTTGTTCCATTCCTTCTGAAACTGTATCAAACAATACAAAAGGAGGGAATCCTCCCTAATTCATTTTATGAAACCAACATCATCCTCATACCAAAACCAGGCAGAGACTCAACTAAAAAAGAAAACTTCAGGCCAATATCCATGATGAACATCAGCGCAAAAATCTTCAGTAAAATACTGGCAAAAAGACTGCAACAGCACATCAAGAAGCTTATCCATCACGACCAAGTAGGCTTCATCCCAGGGCTGCAAGGCTGGTTCAACATATGCAAATCCATAAATGTAATCCATCACATAAACAGAACCAAAGACAAAAACCACATGATTATCTCAATAGATGCAGAGAAAGCCTTTGATAAAATTCAACAGCGCTTCATGCTAAAAACTCTTAATAAACTAGGTATTGACAGAACATATCATAAAATGATAAAAGCTATATACAACAAACCTACAGCCAATATCATACTGAATGGGCAAAAGCTGGAAAAATTCCCTTTGAAATCAGGCACTAGACAAGGATGCCCTCTCTCAACACTCCTATTCAATATAGTATTGGAAGTTCTAGCCAGAGCAATCAGGCAAGAAAAAGAAATAAAGGGTATTCAATTAGGAAAGGAGGAAGTCAAACTGTTTCTATTTGCAGATGATATGATTGTATATCTAGAAGACCCCATCATCACAGCCCAAAATCTTCTCAAACTGATAAGCAACTTCAGCAAAGTCTCAGGATACAAAATCAATGTGCTGAAATCACAAGCATTCCTAAATACCAGTAACAGACAAACAGAGACCCAAATCAAGAGTGAACTCCCATTCACAATTACTACAAAGAGAATAAAATACCTAGGAATACAACTAACAAAGGATGCAAAGGACTTCTTCAAGGAGAACTACAAACCAATGCTCAACAAAATAAGAGAGGACAGATAGATGGAGAAACATTCCATGCTCATGGTTAGGAAGAATCAATATTGTGAAAATGGCCATAGTGCCCAAAGTAATCTATAGATTCAATGCTATCCCCATCAATGACCTTCTTCACAGAACTGGAAAAAGCCACTTTAAACTTCATATGGAATCACAAAAGACCCCGCATAGCCAAGACAATCCTAAGCAAAAAGAACAAAGCCGGAGGCATCGCACTGCCAGACTTCAAACTATACTACAAGGCTACAGTAATCAAAACAGAATGGTACTGGTAGCAAAACAGAGACATAGACCAATGGAACAGAACAGAGACCCCAGAAGAAACACCACACATCTACAACCATCTGATCTTTGACAAACCCAGCAAAAACAAGCAATGGGGAAAGGACTCCATGTTTAATAAATGGTGTTGGGAAAACTGGCTAGTCATGTGCAGAAAACAGAAACTGGACCCCTACCTGTCACCTTACACTAAAATTAACTCCAGATGGATTAAAGACTTAAACATAAGACCTAACACCATAAAAATCCTAGAAGAAAATCTAGGCAAAACCATCCAGGACATAGGCGTAGGCAAGGACTTCATGACTAAAACACCAAAAGCAATGGCAATAAAAGCCAAGATAGACAAATGTGATCTAATTAAACTCCAGAGTTTCTGTACAGCAAAAGAAACCATCATTAGACCAAATCGGCAACCAACAGAATGGGAAAAAATTTTTGCAATCTACCCATTTGACAAAGGGCTAATATCCAAAACCCACAAGGAACTAAAACAGATATACAAGAAAAAAACAAACAACCCCATTCAAAAGTGGGTGAAGGATATGAACACTTTTCAAAAGAAGATATATATGAGGCCAACAAACATATGAAAAAATGCTCGTCATCACTGGTCATTATAGAAATGCAAATCAAAACCACACTGAGATATCATCTCATGCCAGTTAGAATAGTGATCATTAAAAAATCTGGAGACAACAGATACTGGAGAGGATGCGGAGAAATAGGAACACTCTTACACTGTTGGTGGGAGTGTAAATTAATTCAACCACTGTGGAAGACAGTGTGGCAATTTCTCAAGGATCTAGAAATAGAAATTCCATTTGATCCAGCAATCCCATTACTGGGTATATATCCAAAGAACTATAAATTGTTCCACTATAAAGACACAAGCACACATATGTTCACTGCAGCCCTGTGTACAATAGCAAAGACCTGGAACCAACCCAAATGCCCATCAATCACAGACTGGACAAAGAAAATGTGGTACATATACACCATGGAATACTATGCAACCATAAAAAAATGATGAGTTCGTGTCCTTTGTAGGGACTTGGATGAATCTGGAAACCATCATTCTCAGCAAACTGACACAAGAACAGAAAGCCAACCACCGTTATGTTCTCACTCATAGGTGGGTGTTGAACAACGAGAACACATGGACTCAGGGAGAGGACCATCACACACTGGGGGCAGTTGGGGGGGGATAGGGCAGAGACAGTGAGGGGTCGGGAGGGAGGGGAGGG
>PVKP010038624.1:0-20789 GCA_004027715.1 Plecturocebus donacophilus
CAAAACAGCCGTGCCGGCCAAAAGAGTCGTGCCGGCCAAAAGAGTCGCGCCAGCGACCGCGTGGCTTCTCCACCGGGAATCTCCCGGTCTGTGGGCAACAAAAACTCGTCGGAAAGTGCGGCGTCCACTCGTTCTCTGCGCTTTCACTGGGAGCTACATTCCTGAGCTGTTGTTAGTCGGCCATCTTGGATCTCTCCTCCCTAGTTTATATCTTTTGACTTTTTGGCTAGGTTCCCTCTCCCTTTTAAATCTAGGGTATAAAAGACCACCTAACGTTTTCTTAGGGGCCAAGAGAATTTTGGGCATTAGCCACCTCTCGGTCGCCAGCTAAAATAAAGGACTCATAATTAAAAAAAAAAAAAAAAGAGAGTGAAACTGTCTCAGCAAGTTCTTGAGAACAGCTCTTTCAATATTAGCAAATAAAGTACCAAATATAAAGGTGCATTTTCACATTTTTAAAAAATTCACAAAAATGGCCGGGCGTGGTGGCTCACGCCTGTAATCCAAGCACTTTGGAGGCCAAGGCGGGTGGATCACCTGAAGTCAGGAGTTCAAGACGAGCCTGACCAACATGGTGAAACCCCGTCTTTAAAAAAAAGAAATTCACAAAAATGTTGGCTTTTAGTTTTGAAACCAAAGCTATTTCTTCTGTGATAATGATAGGCTCAGAAATTTTGTCCAAGAGATAAAAAGTAGAAAACAAAATGGATTTATGTAATTAAAATCTTCTCAATTATTATCTCCACAAACAACCTGAGAAAGGTGAGAGTTATTGTCGCTGCCTTTTTTCTCCTTCTAGAAGAAAGAGCTAACTAAATCTTAAGGAAAGCTATATCCCAGTTCCTGTTTAGGGAGTGTCATTGCATACTACCTAAGCAAACAACCAATTGGTTACAAAAATGTCTCTGCTTGTTTTATTTTGAAATTTTATTCTTTTTTTTTTTTTGAGACAGAGTCTCACTGTGTCACCCATGCTAGAGTGCAGTGGCATGACTATAGCTCACTGCAGCCTTCCATGCTCAAGTGATCATCCACCCTTAGCCTCTCGAGGAGCTGAGACTACGAGTGTACATCACCATACCTGGCTAATTTTCTTTTTTTTAAAGACGGTGTTTCACCATGTTGGTCAGGCTGATCTTGAACTCCCGACCTCAGGTGATCTGCCCGCCTTGGCCTCCAAAGTGCTTGGGTTACAGGCATGAGCCACCATGCCCGGCCCAAATTTCAAAATTGTTGAAGAGATGGAGTCTTGCCATGTTGCCCAGGCTGGTCTCAAACTCTTGGGCTCAAGCAGTCCTCCCGCTTTAGCCTCCAAAAGTGCTGGGTTTACTATTTTGAGGTATAATTGATGTACCATAGGCTGTACATATTTAAAATGTACAATTTGTTAAGTTTTGACACCCATAACCACAATTGAGATAATAAACATATATATCACCCCAAAAAGTTTCCTCATGTCTCTTTGTTAATGGTGGAGGGTTTACAGGTTCTTGGCATCTTGAACAAACAACCTGACAAAATGCACAAAGAAAGGAAGGAATGAAGGGTTTCATTGGAAATTAAAGCACACTCCACAGTATGCGAGCAGGCCTGAGCACAGGGGCTCAAAGTCCCCATTATAGATTTTTTTAGGAGTTTAAATATCCTCTACTTGGGGTCCGCCTTATGTAAACAGAGGATGAAGTAAAAGTACAAGGTCACTTACTTGGCCTACGCCCTGTGGAGAGGCTGTTTCCTGTCGCAGCTGAAGTGTGAATTGGTCTTCTGTTCCCTGCCTCCAGACCCTATTTTCCTGCTTCATCTCCCCCTGAGAGATGTGAGCCCCATAACTCTTTATGGGAGGCAGAGGGACTGATAGTCTTTTATCTCTAACTACTTCATTCTGGCTTAGGGCGTAGTCCCTACCTATTGAAGATGACAGGATTCACCCTGCTCTATCTAGTAGGGGCAGGGTAGCTTCTTGATGGCCAGGGGTGTTGTCTTCACCTGGAACTGTCTGGAACTTTTGTTGCATCATCATCTGAGGCTTGATGGTCTACAGACAAGAGGAAATTAATTTGCTTAAAAGATTTAATGGGGACTTTAGGGAGTGGGTAACTACGCTGTCAGAGATGTTTGTTACAGAGATATGCTGAAGAGAAAACAAAACGTGATCTGTTCTAGAATCTATGTTTCCTTAAAGTCTTAGCACAAGCAACTTCATTTTGGCTTGGTTTGGTTTGGTGGGGTCTAGTGCATGAGTTTAGTTCAAAACAATGGCCTCCCAAAATCTTGTGAAAAAAATTCCCCCTTTTTGATCAGGTTCTCACTTAGGTGAGAGCGTGACCAAAACTTTGGGCGTTAGCACCACTCTCAGTTACCATCATTTTGGGGTTCTCGTCTCAGCACATCCTTTATCGGTTATGGTGTTCTCATGGTTGCACAGTTCTTTGAGCTTTTGTCATTCCAGTTGAAGAGAGATCATTTGACGTTCTAGAAATGGCTGCGTGCAAACATTTAAAACCTTTGAGAGAATATAGTATGCCAGGGAGACTATTATTCTAACTATTGGGAGGAAAACACCAAGAGTTCGGAGTATGCTCCTAAACCCAAGGCCCCATAAACCAAACCTCCTAAAATCGAACAGATCAAAGAATGAGCTAAAGAGTTTACTCACTTAACTAAGCAATTTCTTCATTAATCTCCTACCACTGAATTTCTATAATTTTCATTTGATGTGTTTCTCCATAGGCCACAAGTGCCAGCAGCTGCACAGGCACTTTTCTGTTTGGCCAATCCTATTATTTAGCATAACTTTCACAAGAGAATTTAAAGTGTGTTGTGTAACAATAGACTTTATAGTAGAATTTGCTATAGATCCTATCATGAGGGATTAATTAATTTATTTATTTATTGAGACTGATCACCTAGGCTGGAGTGCAGTGGCATGGTCTTGGCTCACTGCAGCCTCCGCCTCCCAGGTTCAAGTGATTCTCCTGCCTCAGATTCCTGAGTAACTGGGATTACAGGTGCCTGCCACCACGCCCAGCTAATTTTTGTATTTTTAGCAGAGACGGGTTTCACTATGTTGGCCAGGCTGGTGTTGAACTCCTGACCTCAGGTGATCCACCTCCCTCAGCCTCCTAAAGTGCTGTGATTACAGGCGTGAGCCACCGTGCCCAGCCAACAAGGGATACATTTCTAATCATTGCTTCTTTTACTTTAAACCATGGTAAAAGGACCTAACAAATGATGCCCTTCTAGAAGAGTGAAGGCCTCCTTGCAATGTTCTTTTTAAACCATGATGTGGATTAGAGGAGTGAACCAATGTTTTGTTTTTGACTGATTATGAAGCAACACATGCACCATTAAAGTTTCTTACCTACGTTGGGCCTTTATCTTTTATCTATCAAAGTATAAGATTATCCATGTATAAGGCTGCCTGCAAACTCCTTCGCAAATAAAAGTATACCCCATAAGTGCACATAACAGACCCCTTTTCGACTTTTATTGTTTGTAGAGGCATAAGCAAGAAAAACAATATTCAAAGATAAGAGTTTCATGATAGTAGAAGTCTTAACCTGTGAACTTGGGAAAAGCTGTTCACATCAAGGATGCCATTTTCTTCTTGGGAGAAATTTCCCTGGTTAGCTTTACCTCAACAGTTCCAGTGGGTGCAACAGTTCTAAAAGTGTGGAAGGACCCTTCTCAGCTGCAAGACCATAAACCCAAAACCCAAGGTCCTAAAGTTTTGTTGTAGTGTGGATGACAAGGAATAGCCTTTCTCCAATGATTCCAGAAGATTCAAACCATAAAAAACTTTACTTAGAGAAAATACACTGTAGCATAATAATCTACTATTATAACATCAGCCCTCTTGCATGGGAAAGCTTTTAACAACCAGAATGACAAATTGGGATTCAAATAACAATTGAATGAAATTCCTTTACAAAATGTTTAAATGGCCCACCAGGTGACCAAATGTATATGAAACTTTGTCTTCCCAGGAATATGGGACCAAACATTGGTTATAAACTGTTTTAAACAATTTCAGTGTCAGCTGGTTTAACATGAAAATCTGATGAAGTATTTTCTTGATATTAATTAAATTTTTTTGTTTTGCTTGGGTTAGTAGCTTTATACAAGGAAATTTCATACAAAGCAATGAAAAACAACAATCAGGGCTGATACCAACTACTAAAACTGTTTTAAAATCAGAAGGAAAAATAATATGGATTTCAGGCATTCCCAAGTTATAAATGGTTTCTGCATGCTTGAAAATAAAAACAAACTTTCCTATAGAAATATCAGTAAGTCTAGCAAAGAAATAACACATCTGGGCATGTCACAGCCTGTCTTAAGGGGAAAACATGAGAACACTAGTAAGAGGCAAGTTAAGGGTGCTTTGCTTTACAACTGATGGAAGCTCAGAGGCTTTGTTCTTCCCTGCCCCACGCAGCCAGCGGAAGGCAGGCCAAGAAGAGAAGAGCCCAGGCCTCCGGGTTTCCGGAACTACAATTCCCAGGATGCCTCGGCGCAGGCTCCGTGCGGGTGCAGGCTGGGCTCAGCTCTGGTGGACCTGGGCCGGGGGACTCTGGCCTCTCCGCACTCATGGCCTTTCCTAGCAAGGCGGTGATCGTTCCCGGGAACGGAGGCGGGGATGTGACCACGCACGGCTGGTATGGCTGGGTGAAAAAGGAGCTGGAGAAGGTAAGCGCCAAACGCCTCGCTGCTCCGAGAAGTCAGCCTGCAGGGAGAGATGGCGGGAGGGGACGCAGGACTGAAGTTTGAACGTGCGTCTAATCCCCTCCAGCAAAGCCCTGTGTGTTTTCCTTCCTGTCCCCCGCTGCCCTCTCTTAAACTCTGAGCCAGTGGTCGAATTTTGGTTGGCAAAACTGCCTGGAAGACTTCTCTGAGGGCTCAGCCCTTAGAGTCAAAGGAACCCCTTCTTTGAACTGCAGAGGCTGAACTCCCGGGCCCCGCCCCCCATATCTGCTGCTGGTTCAGATTTGGGACTTCCCAGATAATTTTACATCTTCACTGCTCCCCACTTGATTTTTAAAAATTAAATATGCAGTACTTAATATATACAAAGAATACACATAACATGCGCCTAAATTACCAAACTGAAATCTGGGACAGTGCCTATACATTATCTTCCAAACGACCCATATATCCACCCATCTCAGTCCCCTGCCATCCTGAAATTTTTTCATCTGCTTCTCTTTTTAAAACTAAAGTACTTTTCAACCTATGAATATACCCTTTAAACTATAGACTGTTCAGTTTGGCTTCTTGGTGAGCTTTATAAAAATGATATCTTACTGTCGGCTGCCCTGTGCGGTTTGATTTTTTTTAACCTTCTTCTGTAACCAGGTGGTAAGTTGGCTCCCTAGGTTGCCGTCCTCTAGAGTAGGTCTCCAGAATAGATTGCAGGGCTGTGGCAGAAAATCCTGGTCAGAGATACAACCCCAAATGTCAGGGCTGGAGCTTCTGAGAGGATGTTATCTCCAACTTTCTGTATCACGTTCTTGTGCCACGTTTTACCTGTTCCCTGACACACAGTCTGTTTGCCTTCAGGTCAGTCAATCTAGAACACATTTGTTCATGCTGTTCTGTAGATGTAGGCCTGTAGAGGCAAATATAGAGTACAAATGCAGATATAGGTCTCTCTGTAGAGATCAACAGAGCTCCCTAGATATAGAACTACAGATGGAGTTCATGAGAAAGGATGGTCACTTAACCTACCTCATTTCATAACACAAGTTAATACTAAATTGATAACAATCATATCAGGTGCCTCGTTTCTTATCAGCAAAGTACTAGTTGTAATTAAGCTCTTTATTATAGCTTTTTTTCCCCCCTCATATCATAGATACCTGGTTTCCAGTGTTTGGCTAAAAACATGCCCGACCCAAGTAAGTTTTAAACTTGTTTTTAAACAGCCTCATCTTGTTGGGTTTTGATATTTTGTGGTAGAGAACAAGAATATAGTAAAGGAGAAACCAAAGATGCCTAAGAAAGAATAAGACATGCAGCCTGGGGAGGAGGGTGTAAACCAAAAGCCATAGAAAATTCTAGTAAGGATCATGAAAGCACGTGGGCTTGGAAAAATTTAATTTTCAACCTTGTACCAACTTGATTTTCCCTTCTGTAAGTCTACAAATATTTTCAGGCAGAATTTGTGGGCATTATATTTGAGGCATAGGTATAAAACTTTACGGCATCTATTTGAGATCCTAATGTTTACAAATGTCATATTGCTACTTGTGTTCTGGGTATGCCTATGACTTACCTCAGGAATCTTCTTTTCAGAAAGAATGAATAGAATAAATGTTATGTGAATTTTAGAGAGAATGTTGCCAGAGTACAAATTTTTTTTCGCTTTTTTTTTTTTGAGATGCAGTGTCACTCTGTTCCCCAGGCTGGAGTGCAGTGGCGCTATCTCAACGCACTGCAGCCTCTACCTCCAGGGTTCAAGTGATTCTCCTGCATCAGCCTCCTGAGTAGCTGGGATTACAGGTGCGCACCACCATGCCTGGCTAATTTTTTTGTATTTTTAGTAGAGACAGGGTTTCACCATTTGGTCAGGCTGGTCTCGAACTCCTGACCTCAAATTGTCCACCTTGGCATCCCAAAGTGCTGGGATTACAGGTGTGAGCCACTGCACCTGACCAAGAGCTTTTTTTTTTTAATTGCATTTTAGGTTTTGGGGTACATGTGAAGAACATGCAAGATTGTTGCATAGGTACACACATGGCAGTGTGATTTGCTGCCTTCCTCCCCATCACCTGTATCTGGCATTTCTCCCCATGTTATCTCTCCCCAACTCCCCACCCCTCGCTTGCTTTTTTTTTTTTTTAAGTTTGAAAGTTTACAGTAAAGTTTCAGTTATATTTTATTCCTCAGTATTTTCTTAGAAGAACATGGTGGGAAAAAAAAGAAAGAAAAAAGAAAAACCATTTACCAGAACTGTGGACTTGGGTCTTTCAAGTAGGAATACATAAGTCTTTGGCTCTGTTAACACAGTCCTGTCTCCTGTTGTGGTCCTGCAGTTTTAAAAGTTGTGAATGCTGAATAGTTGTCTATTAGAAAGATGGGGCAGCATTGGATTGAGACTGCCACTATCAAATGACAGACTTTTTCTCTACCCTGAATCTTAAGTTACAGCACGGGAGAGCATCTGGCTGCCATTCATGGAGACAGAGCTGCACTGTGATGAGAAGACCATCATCATTGGCCACAGTTCTGGGGCCATTGCGGCCATGAGGTGCGATCTTTGTTAAACTGCTGTTCCCTTCGTGAGCTCCAGCCCTGCTTGCTTGAGAAATACTTTGTGTGTTTCTCTTAAACTTCTGTTGCAGAGGAAACGGTGCTGACCTCTAAAGTGGTAACATAATGTCCTAATTCCTTCCTGGTTTTGCTAGTGGATTGAAAAAAAAATCTGCTCTTATTGGGATGGCAGTGATCCTTTTAAAGCATAAGTGGCTGCAAACCCCAGTAGCTTCCCATCTGTCAGCTCTGATTCTGTCTCTACAGACTCTCCTTCTCTTCTTCCAGCCAGGTTTACTGACCTCATTGCAGTTCCTGGAGCATGCCAAGTACATACCCATCTTGGCCTGCTCTCATCCTTCTACCTTGGACACTCTGTCCCTAGACATCTGCATGGCTTTCTATTCTCCTTGAGGTCTCTGCTCAAATGTCTCCTTTTGGTGAGGCCTTCTCTAATCACTCCATGTGAAACGGCTTCCTCACTCTACTGGTTCTGTCCCCTTTGTATCTTATTATCTCCAGCACTTTTCACCATCTGACATCCTGTTTATTTCTTGTCTGTCTTCTGCCAATAGAATGTAGACTCCATGAAGTCCTCCCTTAAGGCTAAAGGGGAGATGTAATATTCTAATGAGAACAGTAGGGATGTGCCCATGAATCCTAAGGACTGGGGATTTGCAGGTGGGTAACACTGCAGACACAGTCTACGATATGCCAGGCTCTCTTCTAGGCAATGGGGTTTCAGTGCCAGCACTTTTCACCATCTGACATCCTATTTATTTCTTGTCTGTCTCCTGCCACTAGAATGTAGACTCCATGAAGGTAGGGCTTCACAGAGGGGATAGCAGAAAAATAAACAGAGATAGTTTGTCTGTCTCTTGCCAATAGAATGTAGACTCCATGAAGCCCTGCCATGAACTGTATTTTAAGAGACACCATGCAATACCAGAAATGTACCTTTGTTACCACACACTCCACATTGCCTTGTATTATTCATTTGTGTTGTCTTATGTACATTTCTTTCAATAAACTGTCAGCTCCTTAAGGGCAGGCATGAATCCTATTGATCTTTGTGTTCCTGGTGCCCATTACAGTGCCTGGCAGGTGGATACCCAGCTAACCATTAGGTTGGCACAAAACTAATTTCTAAAGTATCAGTGAAATGTGACAAAATTAATGAATCTAGGTGCTTGTTCTTTCAACTTTTCTGTAGGTTTGTTATTTTTTAAAATAAATGGGGAAAAAAATTTAGGCCCAAGAACAAAATACCAACCCTAACTCTTTCTTGGCACAAAGGCCTCTTGAAACTATTACTACTATGTGTCTTTCCTTATCCCAGTCCTTGCTGAGGGAGACTGCTGTCTGCAAATGTTGTAATTGTGGTTTTTGCCATTAAAGGAGCCTCACTCCACTGGCTCCTATCCTCTTTATGTCTTATTATCTGTAGCACTTTTCATCATCTGACATCCTGCTTATTTCGTGTCTGTCTCCTGTTTACTTTGTGTCTGTCTCCTGCTTACTTTTAATGGCAAAAACTGCAATTACTTTTGCACCAACCTAATGGTTAGCTGGGTGCCCACTTGCCAGGCACTGTAATGGGCACCAGGAACACAAAGATCAATAGGACTCATACCTGCCCTTAAGGAGCTGACAGTTTACTGATAGAAATGTACGTAAGACAACACAAATGAATAATAGAAGGCAATGTGGAGTGTGTGGTAACAAAGGTACATTTCTGGTATTGTATAGTGTTTCTTAAAATACAGTTCACAGATCAGTTGCATTAGAGTCATGCCTTAAAATGCAGATTCTAAGGTCTGAGTCTCAACTTTCTGAATCAGAGGCTCTGGGGCTGAGCCTGGGAATCTGCATGTTCAGCAACCAAGTGACACTGATGCATACTAAACGTGGATGGATTGCACATTTTTTATTTATTGGGAAAGGTTTGCAGAAGTTTACCACCTTGAAAAATAAGTAGGAGCCGGGCGTGGTGGCTCACACCTGTAATCCCAGCACTTCGGGAGGCCAAGGCAGGTAGATCATTTGCAGTCAGGAATTTCAGACCAGCCTGGCCAACATGGCGAAACCCCATCTCTAATAAAAATACATGCCTCTAATCCCAGCTACTCAAGAGGCTAAGACAGGAGAATTGCTTGAACCCAGGAGGTGGAGGTTGCAGTGAGCCAAGATCACCTCACTGCACTCCAGCCTGGGCGACAGAGCGAGACTCCACCTCAAAAAAATAAAATAAAATAAAATAAAATAAAAAATTAAAAAAAAGAAATGAGTAGGAGCTCATCCAGTAGCTAGGGTCGGGCTTATAGTTCTGCAGTTTCCTTGCTATTTTTCATATCAACCTCAACAGCAGATAGCACATGCTTTCTGCAGATTATCTCAAATGAGTTTTTAAGTAGTTTATTGACTTTTTGGTGAACAGAGATAACACGATACATTAGCTGACATCATTTTTCTTTCTCCAGGTATGCAGAAACACATCGAGTATATGCTATTGTATTAGTGTCTGCATACACATCAGACTTGGGGGATGAAAATGAGCGTGCAAGTGGTAAGTCTGTAGGTAGAAATTTGACAAAGCCTATCTATAGACATGGGGCTGTCGGTTCAGGTCGTAAAAACAGTGCTGTCTTTCAGATAGGCTAAAAAAAATCTAAAAGCATATGAGAAAGATTTACCATCTATATTGGGATATAAGTTTGCACTTTGATTTCTTCCCAAGTTGTAAGTCTAGAATTGAACCATAGAGGCCTGGTTTTATTTGAACCATATACCACCTCTTCACAAGTAACTGTGGTATCAAGCCCTACAGATTTGTAAACAAAAGAAGTGCTTCTAACTCACACTTAGGCACTGCTCCTTTGTGTCTCTATGTGGGTCTCCAGTAGGTATTTTAGAATATCTAGAAGGGAGATTATCCGTGGGCACTGAAAGGTTATTTTTTTCCCTATAGGATACTTCAGCCGCCCCTGGCAATGGGAGAAGATCAAGGCCAACTGCCCTTACATCGTACAGTTTGGCTCCACTGATGACCCCTTCCTTCCCTGGAAGGAACAACAAGAAGTAGCCGATAGGTTGGAAACCAAATTACACAAATTCACTGACCGTGGCCACTTTCAGAACACAGAATTTCATGAACTGATTACTGTGGTAAAGTCTTTGCTGAAAGTACCAGCATAGACTGGATGATTTCTGCTATTCTGCATCCCAATATAGGGGTAGAGTAATAATATCTACTATTAGCTGATTACTAGACACATAAAACATCCAGTTAAGTTCCAAAAGTGCCTGAAAAGCAAACACATTTCAATCTAAGTTACAAATGGCATTTCCATTTTCCACAGACTCTAAAACTCCCCAAATTGCTGTGAACTACAGCAGTATTTTCCTCATTTGATAAGAAATATAAGGACAGCTTAACTACCCTTTTCTATCCAAAGTAAGCCAGAAACAGAACCCAGGTTTCCTGATTCCCACTCCCGAGTAAAACTAAATAGGTTTTATGTATGTTGCAGGTATTGCATTCTTTTCCTCTTTGAAATCAAACTTTTTTATTTCACTGGGGAAAGAAAACATGACTGAAAGTCCAGAGTTTAGCTTAGAGCTCAAAATACTAGCTGCTGTTTCAAGCTGGCCCAGGGCCTTAAACCAGACTAGGGCCTTTACCTTTGACACTTGCCTCTGAGTCGTTCAGACATGTTGAGAGAGACTGAGACAGGAGTCTTCCAGAGTCAGGCAGGAAGGAGAGGCACAGCAATATACATACATAAATATGCATACAACTGACTAGATTTGTTTAAGACGAGTGGTGGGACCAAGGCCATGTGGAGAGCTCATTGCCTGTCTAAATTGTTGCCATGTGGAACTGGGGCAGAGTGTTGCCAGTTTTCTGATTTTTTGTGTGTGTATGTGGAAAAAATCTCCAAATTGTGGTTTTAAAATTTGGGGAATATATATATACACAGACACACACAAATACACACATACATACACACACACAATTCATATACATATGGATTATGTTAGTTGGCAACAACAGTATACATCAAAAAGTTTATGAACACTGCAAGACAAATAAAATCCAAGCCATCCATTTGTGACCATAGTCATAAGCAATAACTTAGCCAGGGGTTTTAGATAATTGTCTGTGAAGTCTGAGAAAAGACTAAGATAAATAAAATGAACATAATATCAAAGGACAAAGTCATGGGGACAGTTTGGATTTTGTTCCAAAGTCACATGTTTTTCAAAAGAATCTTTCCATACTTCATGTTCTGTTCTATAGAGTTCAACCTTTTAACTTCCATGGCCCTTTAGATCTCTTTCTTGCACATTCCATTTTTCTTCTGATCATACTTCTTCAAAAAACCCTTTTTTGGCTGGGTATGGTGGCTCATGCCTGTAATCCCAGCCCTATGGGAGGCTGAAGTGGTTGTATTGCTTGAGGCCAGCCAGGGCAACATAGCAAGACCCCATCGCTACAAAATATTAAAAAATTAGCTGGGTATGGTAGTGCACACATGTAGTCCTAGCTACTTGGAAGGCTGAGGCAGGATTGCTTGAGCCCAGGAGTTTAAGGCTTCTGTGAGCTATGATCTCGCCACTGTACTCTATCCTGGGTGATGGAGTCAAGAACCTGTCTCTTAAAAGAAAATAATTAAAAGAATACCCTTTTTCATTTCTCAACATTTTTTGGCTAGTATGATCTCAAGTGTTACTTCAGATCATTTCCAGTGAAACCACACTTGATGCTGCAGAGCCTAAGTTTGCTGCAGAAATATAATTTCCTATACTTCATGCCAAAAGGAGATTCAGAGCAATCACTTAAAACCAAAAGTCTTGGTTTTTAAATGTGCTAACACAAAAAAATCAGCAAAGATACTCTAAACATTTCACAGCAATCATCTCTGGGGAATGGGCATTTTAGTAGGTACAGTGTGTTAGACATCCTTATTTTACTTTTACCACCTGAGAGATTATTTGAATTTGTTACACTAAACGTGTATTTTATAATCAAAAATAATTAAGATTTAAAACAATGTATTTGTCTACTAAAAAGCAAATTATATATATCAGTTGAATAATTATGTTGTTAAGGAGGCTGTTTAGCACGAATTTGACCAAATCTATAGTCAAAGTTTGATTTTACTTGAATTTTTTGGAAATTTGTTATTGGCATTACTTACTCTCTGCCTTGTTCTTTGTGAAGTCCTTTCCTAAAAAAACAAACTTATACAATTTAGTTCACAAAATTTTGTTGACCTCTTCCTCCGTAGAAGTGAAAACCAAATACATATAATTGAGAAATAATTCCGATATCTTCATTCCTATAAAAGTAATTAAGATAGACCTATAAGATTGTTGCGCTTTGCTACCAAATACAGTAACTGGTAACCACAGTTAGCTGTAAAATTGAAAATTCAGTTCAGCCAAACTAGCCATATTTCAAGTGCTCAGCAGCCACTGGTGGCTATTGGTTACCTTATTGACCAGCCAACATAGGCTATTTCGATCATTATAGAAAGCTCTATTTGACAGCACTAGTCTAGGACATATATTTTCCCCTCACCCACCATCCAATAATGCATAATAGTTCAAAGTGAAAGTGACTTAATTTGAAATTGCTTCTGTTTGGCTAGTTTGCTTAGCTGATCACCACCAACATCGTAGGTCTATAAAATGTACTAAATCGCCAAACTAAGATTAGGGATGTTTCATGGGAAAATCCAGACAAACTATTCATTAAAAACCATAGAGTCATGGACTATCATGATTTCTGTTTGATTCTTTGTGGTCATCATTGAGTATACATGGGCATCTACATACTCTGGGGAGTATCTATTCTCAGGTGAGCAAAATACCGAATAACGAATGGAAACCAACTGTAAGTATCAGACTTCATATGCAATTTGATTTTTTGGTGCTGTCAGGAGTCTAGAGTCCCACAGTTTGTTTCGGTTACAGTTTATTCCTAGGATAAATGATCCATTTAACTATTCATCAGAGGTGCTGTATTTCTAAATTGTCTCTTGTCTTCAGTTAATTTTCAGAATTAAAAACTTGCCATGGGAAAAAGTTTAAAGGTTCTCTTTATTGGTGAGGCAAGGAATGCTTTTAGCCATTGAATGTTAAGCTCTAAAAACCAATCTTTAGCTATAAGGACCTAAGACAAAGACTTTATTTAAAACATAAGCTGGTTTCTTCTCATTTCTAGCTCTCTTCCAAGTTCATTTTTCTTACTAAATAAAACTAGTACTTTTTTGATAGGGCAAGTCCCAGGAAAGACAGACATTGTTCTTAACCATTCCAACTCTCACTGAGGGTGGAGGAGAAACCCTCTGTAGTTTCAGGTTCCCAGATCCTTTATATATTTTTTTTTACTTATTTATTTTACTGTCCAGAGGTCATTTTTTTTTTTTTAACACCTATTATGCCATGAATCCATAGGGAAGAGGTTCCAGCAACTCAGGCTCCTTCCCATTGGTTCTCATAAAGTGTGATTTTCAGGGTGGAGCAGGCTGGCGCTTCAGTTGAACCCAGGTACCTTTTTTTTTTTTTTTTTTTTTTTGAGACAGAGTCTTGCTCTGTCTCCAGGCTGGAGTGCAGTGGCGCAATCTCTGCTCACTGCAACCTCCGCCTCCCAGGTTCAAGTGATTCTCCTGCCTCAGCCTCCCAAGTAGCTGGAACTACAAGTGCGTGCCACCAGACCCAGCTGATTTTTGAATTTTTAGTAGAGCTGGGGTTTAACTATATTAGCCAGGATGGTCTCGATTTCTTGATCCGCCTGCCTAGTGCTGGCATTATAGGCGTGAGCCACTGCGCCCGGTGAACCCAGGTACCTTTCTCTTTGGCTTCTTTCTTTTTCTGATCGTTTTCCTTCATGTATTTCAGGAAGCTATCTCAGCTCTTAGAGTGCTTAATATGCACATTAATTCTCTTGGCAAGAATCTTGCCCTTGTTTACAACAATGCCAACAGCATGTAGACTCTTCCAGTTTTGCCATGGTAACACGTGTGGGGCATTCCTTTTTGAACAGTACCCATTCCCTTGACATCTACAATATCACCTTTCATATAGAGTCACATATAGGTGGCCAAAGGAACAACTCCATGTTTTCAAAAAGGCCTAGAGAATATATATTGGGTGCCTCTCTTCTTTCCCTTTGTGTTCATCATTTTGGTGAATTACTGGAAGATGGTGGTTCTGGCTGAAAGACTATGTATCTTATATATGTATATATATATGCAATACTTGAAATTATTTTTGTTACAAAGAGCTAGTGTCATCAAATGTTAATTCTATAGAGCTGGCCACAAAATATATTGGACAAAAATTGGTTACTGAGCTGAATTTTACTTTACTGATACCATTTATCTTAAAATAACTCTTCTGATATCCACTTAGAACATCTCCAAACTGGTGTTAGAACTCAATCCTCAGTACTAGTGGAGCTTGAATTCCTTTCCAGGGTCCCATGTTTTTTGGCTTGGATACAGAAACTTCTAAGTGGAGCTACAAAGTGAATATATGAGAACTGAAATTCTAAAAAGCCCTACAGCCAACATATGTGCAACAAGACATCAGATAACCTAGTGTTCTCCTATGTGACTGATGATAGGAACTGAAAGTGCTATTAGAACTGAGGACAATGATAATCGCTTTCTGTGTAGGCATATCACACCATGATTTTTAGAACAGAGTAAGGAAGGGAAATAAATCTAAAACAGAGTAAGAAAAGAAAAATGTAGCTGGGCGCGGTGGCTCACACTTGTAATCCCAGCACTTTGGGAGGCCGAGGCGGGCAGATCACGAGGTCAAGAGATCAAAACCATCCTGGCCAACATGGGGAAACCCCATCTCTACTAAAAATACAAAAATTAGCTGGGCATGGTGGTGTGCCTGTAGTCCCAGCTACTCAGGAGGCTGAGGCAGGAGAATTGCTCGAACCTGGGAGGCGGAGGATTGTAGTAAGCCGAGATCCCGCCACTGCACTAAAGCCTGGCCCCTGGCGACAAAACAAGACTCTGTCTCAAAAAAAAAAAAAGAAAAATGTTACCCCTCTCAAAATAAAGTGTGAATGAAGGGCATGGAATATTTTTAGTTTTGGTTAATGCTATAACAGAATACCATAGACTGGTGGTTTATCAACAATAGAAATTTATTTCTCACAATTTTGGAGGCTGGGAAGTCCAAGATCAAGGGGCTTACAGATTTGTTTTCTGGTGAGGACCCACTTCCTGGTTCATAGATGGCTATCTTCTCTCTCTCACATTGCAGAAGGGGTGATGGAGCTCTCTGGGTCTCTTTTTGTACGTACACTAATCCCATTCATGAGGGCCCTTACTCTCCTGACCTATTACTTCCCAAAGCCCTACCTCTAGACACCATCACATTGGAAATGAAATATCAACATTAGAATTTTGGGGGCACACAAACATTCATCTACTGCAGACATTAAATAAGAATCTAGATCCAGTAAAAAAAAAAAAAAAAAAAAAAAAAAAAAAAAAAAAAAAAAAAAAAAAAAAAAGAAAAAAAAAAAAAAAAAAAAAAAAAAAAAAAAAAAAAAAAAAAAAAAAGAAAAGAAAAAAGAAAAAAAAAAGAATCTAGGGAAACTTCTAGCAAAGAATACATTTGAGTTACAGAGTGAAACATAAGACCTTAAGAAAGAAGGAACAGTGAAAATATTCTCTTTAGGATGAAAATGATAATACTTATGTACTAAAAATATATCCCTGACAGTAGTCATTGGGTTTGAAATAAGTATGGTAGCATAATCTAAAAGATTATTTCTGATATAAAAGGAATTAATAATGTGTGGAAAAGGCATGTTCCACTCTCCCCTAGTCAAGTCATACCCTAAGTTTGCATAAACTCCTTTGCTGTTCCTGCCTTTAACCACTTTTAATTTCTTTTCAATTGAGAAAGTAGAAAACAGAAATGGTGGTAGTGAACCAGATATTATAAAAACTTCCAATGAAGAACTTAATAAATAACTTTTAAAAGGACATTTTTATATTCTAGCCATTATCATAGTACTTGGTAAATATGGGTATGTTGGCATCTTTTTCCTTGCCCCATCAGAAGTCTTAAAAGATGTGGTCCTCCAGAGTTTCAAAGTGTTTTATTTTTTGAAGAATGAATTTCACTACTAACCTTATTTCTTTCATATTCTGCTGGCTACTTTACCAATATAAATTTAGTCTTCATAAATAAAAAAATATGTTTTCATAGCTGCAAGTCTATATCCATTATTGTGAAGTTTGCTTTCAAGGAGATTTGATGTTCCATCATGAATTAAATTATCTGCTCCCAAAGTAACTTCATTTGCAAAATGTCAGTAAAGTTCATAGCTCTCTATTAAAATTCGAGCCACTCTGTCATGTAAATACAGTTAGATGGTGAAATCTCACCACCTTCATGGCAGTCATCAAAAACCTTTAAAAAAGAGAAAAAATTACATTCAAACTAAAGTTTTAAAATATCTAAGACCCAACCCTTTATTTAAAGCAAAATTAAAAACAAAACTTTCAAATTGAAAGGGATTAGGCCTGTATTTAAGAACGTACTATAATAAGGCCTGCTCTTTGTGATCAACTTAGTAGAAAGGCCTTTTACTGTGGCATTAAGATGACCATGCTCACCTGTCCACTGGGCAAAAGGCTATCAGCAGGTAACAGAGGAATACAGGAAGGGAGACCTATACATATGAATGACTTAATTTAGATTAACCGAATGTTTTATGTTTAGCTACCTTTCTATGGAGGGTGCAAAATAGAATTCCTAATATGTTAGCCTTTTGTCTAGGGATTGAAACCAGGGCATAGAGAATTTAGACATATAGACAGAGTCCGGTATAATGAAATAAAACACACACAGGCTCATGACTATAAATGCCATGAGGATTGGGACAGTACTCTTGCCCTCTATCCTTAGTGCCTAGAGCATAGAGTTGGCACTTATAAAAGCTGGGAATGAATAAGGGAGGAGTGTTGGGACATGCTGCAGGGGAAAGACATAATCTCTGGGTTTGAATCCTGGTTACTTCTAAGCTGTATGCCCCTAGGTCTTCCTAAACCTAAGCTTCCTCACTTTTAAGGAGAAATAACACCACTAGCTTCAAGAACGTAAGGAGGATTGATGAGACCACCCATGAAAATCATCAAGGATATCTGGCCCAAGGTAGGTTCTTAAAAAAATCTCATTTTCTGCCCTATTTAGGTAAAATGATTAGCCCTCATCAAAAAGTGTCCATTTCAAGGCCAAGAGCCAGAAAACACAAATATCCTTAATGTGGTTATTCCAACAAAGAATGTAAAGCAGGGGGCCAGGTGTGGTGGCTCATGCCTGTAATCCCATCACTTTGCGAGGCCGAGGTGGGCAGATCACCTGAGGTCAGGAGTTCGAAACCAGCCTGGCCAACATGGTGAAACGCTGTCTCCACTAAAAATACAAAAAATTAGCCAGGCAAATTAGCAGGCATAGCCGGACATATAGATCTATGCCTGGATCTATAGCCGGGCATAGATCCAGGCATCCATTACCTGGATGCCTGTAAACCCAGGTACTTGAGAGACTTGAGGTAGGAGAGTTGCTTGAACCCGAGAGGTGGAGGTTGTAGTGAGTCAAGATCATGCCACTGTACTCCAGCCTGGGGGATAGAGTGAGACTCTGTCTCAAAAAAAAAAAAAAAAAAAAAAGGAATGTTGTAAAGCAATGGTTTGTTCATTAAAGGTCTGTTCAGCAAGGTTTCATGGCAGTTTGAACAGCTCTTGGTCAACCGTAGGAGTCTGAGAAAACGGGTGGGCTTGCTCTGTTTCTTAAAATGGCACTTGTACCCTGGGGCAGTCAAGTGTAAAGTGAAGCCACTTGAACTCACCGGGCAGAGTCCACAGGGTGCCTGGACCAAACCCGTGGGTGGGATGATTGGATTGACTGCCCTGTACAGTTTCATGTGTCCGTCTACACTGCCAACTGTGCCTTCTTTTGCAGCGATGATTGTCATCTCCACTTTCCCATCATAAATGAGTGTATTCAGGATGGTTTCAATGTCCTCCATGGATAACTCTACCTAAAAAAGGGATACATTAGAAAGGACACAAATAGGACAGGGAGACATCCACTTGCAGGGTGTTAAAAACAGTAAAGGGTTGCCAGGTGTAGTGGCTCATGCCAGTAATCCCAGCACTTTGGGAGGCCGAGGTAGATAGATCACCTGAGGTCAGGAGTTCAAGACTAGCCTGACCAACATGGCAAAACCCCATCTCTACTAAAAATACAAAAATTAGCTGGGCATGGTGGCAGGCGCTTGTAATCCCAGTTAATTGGGAGGCTGAGGCAGAAGAATGCCTTGAACCCGGGAGGCGGAGGTTGCAGTGAGAGGAGATTGCGCCATTGCACTCCAGCCTGGGCAACAAGAGCAAAACTCTGTCTCAAATAAATAAACAGTAAAGGGTCACAATTCTGTTGTGAAATGTGGGAAACATTATGCTAGGTTGGAGTAATTAAAAGCACAAAGAGGAGGGACAATAGTCCAAGTTACACAAACCACTGAAATGCTAGGGACAGAACTCCAAGCTTGTGCTGTGTTTGACACTTTCTGATATCTTTACTTTCTAAGGAAAATCTAGAAGTCTCATAAAAAAGTAGCATTTCTTTAGCAAGAATTTGGTGGAGAATTATAAAATGCTTGAGCAAAAAGGCACTTTAGATATCAAATAGTCCAAGTTCTTAGTTTTTATAAATGAGAAACCTGAGGCCCCGGAAATTAAAATGAGATGTCCAAATGGTCACTTTGATTTCTTCACTGTGAAAGCATTGGTGTCCTTACAAAAAAAAAATTCAAAGGGTACAGTGGCTCAAGCCTATAATCCCAGCACTTTGGGAGGCCAATGCAGGAGGATCACCTTGAGTCCAGTAGTTCAAAACCGGCCTGGGCAACAAAATGAGACCCTATCTCAAAAAAAAAAAACATCAGTGTCCTTATGTATTAAGTCTTCAAAACAATGTGCTGCTACTTACTTACATCTCTGAGAAAATGCCAATAAATGACACCTGATGTCATCACTGACATTTTACACATATGCTGAAATGTCCCTGAGAAAGTCAAGAACTTATCAAAACAGACTTGAATTTGGGTGGGAAACACGCTGCCAGGCCTGCATTTTACTGCTCTATGTCCCAAGCTCAAGAACAGTTCAGATAATGCCCAATGGCAGTGACTGCCTTTGCCTAAGGTACAGGACAGTATTTTCCCAAGGTGGATTCTGCAGAATGTTCATAGCTATCATCTCAGAAAAACAGTCTGGGTCAAATACACATTTGGAATACATTATAATTTGTGATGTAGAGTAAGTTTTAAAAAATAAGATGAAATTCAGTTCTGACCTTACTAATTCCCAGTTCACAGATATATTTCCACACTTCATGTGATGAGGCAAATGAACTATTTCTTTGTATCATTGGGTTCTGTTTGCTTTCTCGTGCTGCTTCTGCCTATAAGGATTGAAATATAAGAAATCTAAGCAAGAATATTTGTGTTTTCTGAATACAATTTACACTGAGTCAAACCAACAGCAGAACATATTTTGTTTAGTAAAAATTGCCAATTTCAGGCTTTTAATTCCTATAAAACATGATAAGTAAGATTAAAATCCTTTATGAAAAGCTTTTTAAAAGAAAGTTTGCCGTGATGTTTTTTCAATCATACCTCACCTTGGATTGTAGAAATTTAAAACACTGTTGGTTAAGCACCTCTACAAATTCAGATTCAAAATCCTGGTCACTGTACCAGGCTCCACCAGTCACAGACCGGTCTGGCTGCAGGTTATAGAGCATATACACCTTCTTTTTTGAGGCCTAGGAGAGAACATGCACAGTTCATGTGTTATAACAATTTCCAAAAATGAAAATAAAACACCTATATTGTGAAACAGTTTAACGTTTACAGAATTACTGCAAAGATAGTACAGAGAGCTCCCATATGTTCCATGTGTTTTCCCCTATTTTTAACGTCTTGTATTCGTGTGGTACACTTGTCACAATTAATGAATTAATATTGATAAATCATGACTAACTAAAGGCCATTACTAATTAAAAACAGCAAAGGGTTGCCGAATGTGGCAAATCTGAATCTTTATTAGATTTCATTAGTCCAAATGTCCTTTCTATGCTCCAGGATTCCATCCAGGACATCATACTACATTTAGTTGTCCTGTCTCTCAAGCTTCTCTTAGTTGTGACAATTTCTCAAACACCATATTTCTATGACTATGGACTCATGAGTATTTATTTTATACTTTGAGTTACATTCCAATACTTCATTGTTATTCTCACATTGGAAGCTTTGGGCATTGGAAGCTTTTCATTTGGTTCCTGTATCCCTTTGACATGCTCCCGTGTGTGTTTGTGAGACAGAGAGAGAGAGAGAGAGAGAGAGAGAGAGAGACAGAGAGAGAGAGAGAGTGTGTGTCTGTGTGTGTATGTGTGTATTTTAGTACCTCCTTTTTTTTGAGACAGGGTAT